>CAIGQQ010037750.1:2969495-2997343 GCA_903798035.1 Danio albolineatus | reverse complement strand
TAATTTAACGTGTTATTTTACTGTACATTTCTGTAATTTAACGTGTTTTTTTACTGTGCATTTCTGTAATTTAACATCTGTTATTTTACGGTAATTGTCTGTAAATTAACGTGGTATTTTACGGTATATTTCTGTAATTTAACTGTCTGTTATTTTATGCTAAATGTCTGTAATTTAACTGACGTTATTTTACTGTACATTTCTGTAATTTAACGTGTTATTTTACTATACATTTCTGTAATTTAACGTGTTATTTTACGGTACATTTCTGTAATTTAACATCTGTTATTTTACGCTAAATGTCTGTAATTTAACAGCCGTTATTTAACTTTTTTTTCCAACACTCTAGCTGCTGGAATAAAGTAAAATAACAGATTTTGTTTTTTTACAGTGTAGTTTTCTTATTGTTATTGTAAATATTGTATGTCTTGAGCACCAGAAATGCACTATATATACAATAAATATTATTCATTCATTCATTTTCCTTCAGGAACTTATCCAGCATATATTTTAAACAGTGGATGCCCTTCCAGCTGCAACCCAGTCCTGGGAAAAATCCTTCCATCCGTATATTACTATACTATAACCTTCTATGTCAAGCTGCTTTGGCACAATCTACATTGTAAAAGCGCTATACAAATAAAGGTGAATTGAATTGGAAAAAAAAATAACTTAATATTGTTAGCATTATATAAAATAAACATTATTATTGTTGTTGTTGTTGTTGTTGTTGGTATTGAATAAAATATAAACATTTATTACTCAGCACATTTAGATCAAATAAACAGTCTAAATAGTGAACTTCTACTATATATTATAGAACATATATAAATCAGTTATCAGTTGATTTACATATCAGTTATGTAAAACAAAATATCTGGTAAATACAGCTAAACAATATATAATATTTGAGCATTGATATCGCAATGTGTGTATCTGCAAGAGTCTTATCTTTGGACTGTGGGAGAAACTGGAGCACCTGGAGGAAACCCACTCAACTACAAGGAGAACATGCTAACTCCACACAGAAATGCCAAATGACCCAGCCGGGACTCAAACAAGTGACCTTCTTGCTGTGAGGTGACAGTGTTAACCACTGAGCCACCGCCCAGATTAGATTATTTATTAAAGATTTAAATATATTATTAAATATTACATAGTAGTGTATGTGTGTGAATGAGTGTGTATTGATATTCCCAGTGACAGGTTGCAGCTGTAAGGACATCCGCTGTGTAAAACGTATTGGATAAGTTGGCAGTTCATTCCGCTGTGGCGACCCCTGATTAATAAAGTGACTGGAAAGAATATGAATAACTGAATATTGTTTGAAAAAATTATTAATACAATGATGACCATGCTGTTTTTGTCACGTCCCCAGTCCGTCACTCACCCTCTGAACAGTCACAATCACCCAGACCATCTTCCAGCCGTGCACCATCACCTAGTTATTAGTTCACCACCTGATTCCACTCTGCACACCCTACATAAGCTCCCCTCACACAGTCAGTCTCCGTCGAGTATCACACATGGACACGATCACCCTAGCCTTCCTGAATCCTCTCCTCGATACCCTCCTGTGCTCTGCAACTGCTCTTCATCGTCATCCTCCACTCAGGGAAGTGACTATACTTACTAGCCTCTGTTTGGATCCCCCTTTCCAAAGACTGCCTTTGACTGAACCTGATATTTGTCTCTACGATGTTACAGTAATAAATATATACTGTTTGCTACATCTGACTCCCTCTCCTTCCTCTGATCGTGACAGTTTTACATGTGATTGTTCAATTTCTGTACTTTAAGACTTCCCAGAAAACCATAAAGCACTGTTTGTTTGTTTATTTTTGGCTTGAAATTTATTATAATTTATGCAGATCCATTGGATAGAAAAGGACAATCCGAGTCGATCTAAATGAATGAAATCTTTAAAAATCGAGCTATTCAAATCAACTGGTGAAATTCTATTAATATTGCAATATATATCGCAGTAAAACAAAATATCACAACATCAAATTGTTCCAACATCATGCAGCCCTATACTGGCAAAGCATTCAAAAACAGTAAACACTTAAAAATACTGCATGAACCGTATGTTTACTAGTGGAAAGTGTGTGGTCAGGAAAAACAGATGTGTGATGCGGTTCATTGAGCTGTGATGGACACAGTTTACTGTACTTCTGTAATGAGTCTTCAGTACATCTGTCTGCATGATGGAGTATTATATCTTATGTTTACGCTGAGGCTTGTTTCGTAAACTGCGACACACCTGCAAGAACGATCATCAGAAGATTTCACAATTTCAAGTCTGAATGGTGGGTTGCACGTTAAAGAAACAGTTCACTCAAGAATGAGAATGTACGAGGTGTTTTCTCAAGTCATTGCAAACCTGAGATTTTTTCCTCTGTTGAACACACAAGAAGATATTTTGAAGAATGTTGCAAAGCGGTAACCATTGACTTCCATGGTATAGGGGAAAAAGGGAAGTCAGTCTCCAACATTCTTCAAAATATCATCTTTTGTGTGCGACAGAAGAAAGAAACTCTTGTTTGAAAGTGGAATGTGAGTGAAATGAATTTTCATTTTGGAGTAAACTATCCCTTTAAACTTCATGTGCCGACCAGTGTTGGGTAAATTACTTCCAAAAAGAAATTAATTACAATAAAAATAAAATTTAATTGTATTTAAATGACTTTTCTAATTACTTTCTGTCTGAAAAGTAACTTGATTACTGGATAAGTAGCTTCAGCCTGACACTTTAGTATTTAACAGTGAAAGAGAGGCACTTGTAGACCAAGTATATTACATATTTAATATCTGACAGCAGTTAAGACTTTGGTCTGCCTCAACTGCACAGCATATCAGCATTCATGGGTGTCAAAATGACTGGCCAATCAAATCAAAGAAGCTGGAACTTTTCACACATGACTTCTAGCCATGCTCAGTTTTTAACAGTGAAAGAGTGTGAGGTAAGATGTAGTGTAAGCAGTAAAATATTTATTATTTGGTTGGTCTCGAATGAATGAATGAATTATTGAATGAATGAATGAATGAATAAATGGAGTTTTACTGACAACAAGCATGAATTCCAGATAACAAGTATGATTTCCATGCAGTGCGCCAATTTTTGTCACAAGTTAAGAGAGGCCACACAGCCTAATACTTAGAAATAACCCATTATTGACATAATAATAATTACTGTTATCTAATTCATTCATTTTCTTTTCGGCTTAGTCCCTTTATTAATCCGGGGTCGCCACAGTGGAATGAACCGCCAACTTATCCAGCATATGTTTTACGCAGCAGATGCCCTTCAGTGGTGTGACGTAACTAATTACAAAACCTCAAGCTACTTTGATTGAGTAGTTTTTCTCAGGAATTGTAATTTACTGAGTAGTTTTAAAAATGTAGACTTTTACTTTCCCTTGCAGTGCATGTTTAGTGCTGTATCGGTACTTTTACTCCACTACTTTCCTTTAACCTGCAGTCACTACTTTATTTTCTCTTGTCTATGGTCATTGTCTAAAGTAGAAAAATCAGTCCTGTGATTCCTGTCCAATAAATCACACATAGAAAGTAAATCACATCACACTGAACAACCTCAAGACATGGGCGCATCATAAATGCAGCAAACCTTTTGGAAACATTAAAAATGTCCAAGAAGATGTCCAAAATCTTTACACACAATCATCCAGAGACTTTTTATAGACTGCATGTCACTGAAAATTATAAATGTCGACTGTATGATGACTGCAAACACCAAACAGCCTTAAACAATCACTGAATGGAACAAATGAAGAATGGAAGGAAGGGCCAAATAAATAGAAGGACCGAACAAGGAATGGAAGGAAGGATCGAAGAATCAAATAAATGAAGGAAGGATTCAAAGAAGGACTGAACAAACTAAGGAAGGAAAAAAGGAAGGAAGGAAGGAACGAACGAACGACCAAAGGACCTAATGAAGGATAAAACAAAAATATGAAAGAAAGAATGAGCGAACAAATAAAGGGAGGAAAGAAGGAAGGACCAAACGAATGAAGGAAGAATTCAAGGAAAGACTGAAAAAACTAAGGAAGGAAGGAACAAACAAACGAATGAATAAACAAAAGGACCTAATGTAGGAAGGAACAAAAATATGAACGAACAAACGAGTGAACGAAGGAAGGAGGGAACAAACGAATGAATGAAGGAAGGAGAGAATAAACAAATAATTGAAGGAAGGTAGGAATGAACGAACAAAAATAGGAAGATCCCTAAATACACTACATGTTGTTTGTGCAGGGATGTGTAAACGTAACATTCTGTAAATGCATCAACTTTTCAGCAGTATAATATTCACTATTCACTACTCTTGAGTACTTCTAAAAGGTCTACTTTTTACTCATACTTTGAGTAATATTTACTACAGATACTTTTACTTTACTGCACTACATTTTTGGACTTGTTGGGGGAAACTGGAGCACCCGGAGGAAACCCGCGGGAACACGGGGAGAACATGCAAACTCCACACAGAAATGCCAACTGACCCAGGCCAGGCTCGAACCAGCGACCTTATTGCTGTGAGGCGAACGTGCTACCCACTATGCCACCGTGGCACCCTACTGTTATCTAATATATAATAAATATATAGAAGATTTGATGCAAAAGACTGAACTTTTTTCCTCGTTATTGAATTGTAATTATTCCATAAATCATAAATCAAAGACCATTTTTTTTGTATTTTCAAGATTTTACGTACAGATTATTCTTTCATTTATTTAAGAAATAGGTATAGTTTAAAACAATACCCTACTTAAATCTGATTACATAACAATTATAATTTTATCATTCTCCTTAAATTGATTTTAACTATCATATTTATTCCTAACTTACTCATTTAATTCCTTTACATGATAGGAGTTAATTAATAAGAGTCAATTGCTGCACATGTTGGATTTGTAAAATATATATTTTTACTGTCAGTTTTGAAGTGCAAAACACCTACAATAACACATTTTTTATGTTCACAGCAGAGGGCAGCACAACACTTCTGATAATCTGAAACATGTTCACAGCAACCACATCTATTATAGCAATAGATGTTGTGGTTAGAAGTCGTTTATTTTCCGAAACTGATCAAAGCTGATCTTATCAAGCCCGTATGTACACTACAGAAATCTCTGAATTGTGTCTGTAAACACAATCTTGTGAAAAAGGGGCTTAATAGGTCCCCTTGAAGATTTTATTTTTAAAACTCTGCACAGAAAAAATCAGGGGTAAATAACTTGCTTACTGTTCATACTGTACTGTTTGTCATTCATAAACTTCTTGTTGAGCTGTAAAACATGTTTGAGGGGAAAAAGTCACCAAATCTAAAGTCACTTTTTTTAAAAAGGCACTAAATGGGATAATTACTCTAAGGAGAACATGAAAAGTTTGTGTTATTTCAGCATTTTAAAGAGTAAAATAGGATTAAGTTTGTAATATATTACTTTTTACTCAACACATGCCAAGACAAAGAGTGAACAGAGTTTTGACATCACTAATAATTTTGTCATCACCACTGGAAATCTTTAGCAACATCGGTTTTAAATAAACAGAATAATCGATCATAATTTATCATAATTTATTAATTTATGTTTGTTTTTCTTAGCTAACAATTTTAAGTTCCTTTTCTTTCCTTAATTTTTTATATTAAGTTATATAATGTATTTTTTTTAATGTTCTTAAGCATTCAACATTTTTTATTCCATGTATTAATGTTGTTTGTTTATAATAATTTATTCAAAACATAATGGTTCAGTGTCATGTAATATTGATGTTCTCAGAACGTTATTTAAGCATTTATCTTTAGTTATATTGATTATGCCCTTTAATAGTTTCTAACCTTAGTCCGCAGTCAAGGTAATGTTTAAATGTGTAAAATTGGTGATTTTATTATGATGATTTTATTATATAATTATATGTTTGTTTGTTTGTTTGTTTTTTACTCCCAATTGACATTTTATGAATCACCAAAGAATCACTTGTTGCTATGACCATCATTTTCCTGTGTAGGTTTGATCTAGTTTGTTATTGAAGCATCAATAAAAAAATACAAATAAAAAAATCAGATTTTCTAAAGGAAATCAAGTCCTTACTTGAACTTGCTGTTATTTAAACGCAGTGAAGAATCTTTGTAGTAATATTGGTGTTATGAGGTATTACAAGGAACGAATAATTTCTCAAATCAAAGAGATCATACAGTATATACACTACCGGTCAAAAGTTTGTGGTCATTAGGATTTTTAAATGTTTTTAAAAAAGCTTCTCCTGCTCACCAAGGCTGCATTTATTTAATCAAAAATACAGTTCAGATTGTAAAATTGTGAAATGTTATTGCAGTATAAAATAACTGTTCAACAGTACTTTATAAGTTAATTTAATCATTTATTCCAGTGATTTTAATGATGAATTTTCAGCTTCATTACTTCTAGTCTACTATTACTAGTCTTCAGAGTTACATGATCCTTCAGAAATCACTCTAATATTAATTATTATTATTATTATTATTGTTGTTATTATTATGTTCATAGTAATAAAAGCGTTAATGACTTGAGTAATAAATGTATTTGAAACTACATACAGTTTTTAATAAAAATTGTAATAAGTATTTAACAATTTAATAATTTCTTTTACATTTAATAAACGCTGCCTTGATGAACAGAATAATTTTCTTTAAAAAAAAGATAAAAAAATTACTCCAAACTTTTGACCAATATAGCGTAAATATCATATATTATATCAATATATCTAGAATGAATCTAAATACCAATTCAGATAGAGCTTCTGCCGTTGAAGTTTATTTTTTTTGTTGTATCAAATAAATAATTTCTTTCAAAAGCTTTTTGTAATGTCTACCAAACGAAAAATCATTTTAATCATATCAGAGGAACATATTAATACCTACAAACGTACAACTCTGTACCCCATAGTACATAGTACTTTTGTAAAGATACAAAAGTGAACCTTCAAGGTACAAAAGTGTACCCAAAAGGTACTAATGTGCAGCAAGTACGATAAAGGTACGCCGGTGACAGCTTTTGTACCTTTATTTCTGAGAGTATGATGCTTTGGGGTTCATTTTTAATCTGAATTAAATACAGTATGCTAGTAATTAGATAAATAAATCACTAATAATGAAATATTTAATTAATGACAGATGTACAGTATCACAAACACGTGATGACAAAAGCTCAGTACACAGCCATGGCAATACTTTTCTAAAAGAAAGTGTGAATGAACTCAGCGATGCCCTTCAAGATCTGTAAACTGTACAAACGGAAGCATATAAATAGCCTCAGGGGTAATGAGGCAGGGCTGCTCATATGTGTTTTGCAGCAGCAGGAGGGAGAAGTGCTGAAATCCCTCGTGACGTCACGGAGAGATAATGGGAGAGGAGTCAGCAGCAGATGCAGGAAACAGCGCTGCCCCTTTAAATATCACAGTCATGCCTCGGATGGAGCTTTAGAGGGACCGCAGAGCTCCAGAAAAACAGCCCAAAAAATCCATCGTGACATGACAACCGGAATTTAACACTGCGTCTTTTCTACATCAACATTTAGGTGAGTTACCGAACAACACTATCTGAATAACATTTATTTATTTGTGTTTTTCTTTTGTAACTGTTTTTTAGAAACCATTATATATTAAATTATCTTTAAGGAATTGTATATATGCTGTACTTACAGTCTGCGGCTGTTTTCTCTTTGTCGTTTATCCCGTCTGTGTTTCCTGCGCATCCTCATCCTGCCCGCAACCTCAGCAGCGCTGCATCACATCCCTATCGCTTCACCGTCAGATTTAACACGTATTAATGTATTCAAAAATCGTCCCCGTCGACGTTCTTGCTCGCATCCATGTGCTCAGCAAACAAATGCTGCTCGTGAGGCTTTGATATTCGTCCTGGTGGCTCCACTAATCATGTCAGACTGGAAGAGAGTCTCATTGGCCAGCAGTCTCTGTTGACTCTGATTACTGTATATAGCGTATACAGTTTTAGTATGGAAGCTGAGTGTGGAATCATCCGTTTGAAATGTTTTATAAGATGTCTTTTTGTGGCTTATACTTTATGTATTGTAATTTTAATAGTGTATACTTTCATTAGTGTTTATGAAAAGGTTTCTGTATTGAAACATTTAGGGTTAAAGGCCCACTTGCACCAAGAACAGTAATTATGAGGCAAGGCAAGTTTATAGAACGTCACATACTCAATGATAATTGGAAGTGCTTTACATACATAACCAAGAATAAAAAAAACAAGTATAAGAAATAAAAAGAACGAAAAAACACATTAAAATGTTTTAAAACAGGATTTAATAGAATGAAAAATAAAAGAAAGTCTGTTGGATGTAGCACATAGAAAAAAAATCAGTGTACATTTAACTCAATTTGAGTTTAACTTAACACTCCTTGGGTGTACGTACATAGGACTCCCTCCATTTTGGAGTTAAAATAACACTTTCTAAGGTGTGAAATTTGTACATTACTCACAGTTCATTTTAACACAGTAACAGTTTATTCTTACATCGAACTAGTGTTCAAAGTGTTAATATATCACCCTTTTTTCCTATTTTATCAACTGGTGTGTGTGACAGATAACAGTGATCAAATATTTTGAAAATAGTTTTAATTTATTAAATGTTCATTAATCTTTTCATAAATATTTTCAATACATTCATCTTTTCAATATTCAACCATTCAAATGTTTCAAGATTAAGTAAAACAAACTGGTTTGATCACTTTTTGTCCGAAAGAACTGGTTTGAGTAAAAATACTGGACCTCACATCACTAGTGAGAAATATACTGCATATTGGGTTAAAAGTTTAACACTGTAAAAAAAAAAAAAACCTCTTAAATAAAAACGCTCTTTCACTCTCATGGATTAAAATGTACTCTGGTTTTAACACTGAACAACACCAAAAAATAAAAATAAATAAATAAAATGCACAGTGCTTAATCAGTAAAGGCACAGCTAAACACATCTACTTTAACTGTTGATTTGAATGTGCCTAAAGTAACCATATGATAATAATATTGGTTAATATACTTTAAATGTGTCCCAAATAATTGCTAATTGTACATAATAAGAATGAACTAAACTGAAATTGAACTCTGAAAACTGGACTGACAGTTTCAATTCACCAGAACTTACATATTAATCTGCTTTGACACAATATACATTGTAAAAACCCTATATAAATAGTTTATATTAACAAAGTTGAATTGAATTGAACCGTACATGATGTCTTTACCCTCAGAATGAAAATTGTACTGTATATATAGCCTATATGCTTCATACAGAGAGATATATTTAAATAATTTTAAATTGTTAGAAATTATTTTAAAAAATACAGAATTATGTCAGATTTTTTTAAATTAAGTTATGTAAAAGTAACATCATTAAGTAATTGACTTAGTTCCTGTTTTTAATTTCTTGTTTGTAAGTTTGGTCTAAAAATATTTACACGGAATTAAAATAGTTCACCCTAAAATTGAAAATTCTGTCATAACTTACTTACCCTTCACTTCCAAACCTGTATGAGTTTCTTTCTTCTGTTGAACACCAGTAGAGTAGAAGCATTTTAAAGAATGCTGAAAAAATAGGTAGCCTTTTACTACTAGTGTTTTTAATGTATGTCACTAGTTACCTCTTTTCCGAATATTTGTTTGTTTGTTTGTTTGTTTTATCATAAATGAAATGGAATTAAAGTCTATAACTTAATATTTTTTTTTAAATTTCACATTTAAGTAAAGAACACAAAGTAGATTTTTTTTGTTTCATTCTGTATAACGTCATATCTACATACTGTAACAGAGATTTGAATAAATAACTTGATTACTTAGAAAAAAATTAACTCCAGATGTCTACACCAAAATTACTACACCAAATAACAAAAACAATGATAAACACAGTATAAAATCAACTGAAAAAAAAAACTCCCAGGCCTCCAGTATCAGAATTATTTTGGTAGATTTTTATTGTCGTTGTCATTGAATTTGAGAAATAATCGTTGTAAACTTAAACAATTCCCAGTACTGTAAAAATATCTAAGTTGATAGAAAATGTCTTATGTTCATGGATGAAATACCTATATAAAAAATATCAGAGAACTGAGTAGACTGTGAATAATATGAATGTGTTTGTGAATCAGCTGTCCACTGTAAATAACCACAGTAAAACACCCAGTTTTATTTATTACCTGTTCTTCAGGAAACAAAAATAAATAAATAAATAAATAAATAAAAATCTGACATAAAAAAATCAAAAAAGAAATCTGGATGATCTGTAAGTTTTTTTTTTTTAAATGTCAGATGTCTCACCTTGTATGCAGACAACAGAAAACAGCCATAGTCACAGTCTAACCATTTCTGTAGTAAATATACAGCTGACTGGGTGAGTTTTCTATGGGGATTTCTGTATTTGCGGAAGTAATGATACACTGGGTGGAGGGAAACCGGACACTGCGTGACGTCATGTGAAAAGGGTCTATTGTACCCAGTGGTGGAAAGAGTACTGAAAAATCATACTCAAGTAAAAGTACCATTACTTGCCCAAAAATGTAGTGCAAGTAGAGTAGAAGTATCTGTAGTAAATATTACTCAAGGTATGAGTAAAAAGTAGAACTTTTAGAAGTACTCAAGAGTAGTGAGTAGTGAGTATTACACTCTAGAAAAGTTGATGTGTTTACAGAATGTTACGTTTACACATCCCTGCTAAAACAACATAGGGTGTATTTAGGGATCTTACTATTTTCGTTCGTTCCTTCCAACCTACCTTTGGAATTATTTGTTTACCAATTATTTGTTTGTTCTCTCCTTCCTTCATTCGCTCGTTCGCTCATATTTTTGTTCCTTCCTACATTAGGTCCTTTTGTTTATTCATTCGTTTGTTCGTTCCTTCCTTCCTTCCTTAGTTTGTTCAGTCCTTCCATGAATTCTTCTTTCATTCGTTAGGTCCTTCCTTCTTTCCTTCCTTCATTTGTTCATTCATTCTTTTTTTTATATTTTTGTTCCTTCCTTCATTAGGTCCTTTGTTCATTTGTTCGTTCCTTCTTCCTTAGTTTGCTCACTTCTTCCTTGAATCCTTCCTTCATTTATTTGGTTCTTCGATCCTTCCTTCCATTCCTTGTTCGGTCCTTCCTTTTATTTGGCCCTACCTTCCATTCTTCATACGTTCCATTTAGTGATTGTTTAAGGCTGTTTGGAGATTTCAGTCATCATACAGTCGACATTCATCATTTTCAGTGACATGCAGTCTATAAACAGTCTCTGGATCATTGCGTGTAAAGATTTTGGACATTATCTTGGACATTTTTAATGCTTCCAAAAGGTTTGCTGCATTTATAAAGCGCCCATGTCTTGAGGTTGTTCAGTGTGATGTGATTTACTTTCTATGTGTGATTTAATTGAACAGGAATCACAGGACTGATTTTTCTACTTTAGACAATGACCATAGACAAGAAAGAAAGAAGGTAGTGACTGCAGGTTGAAGGAAAGTAGTGGAGTAAAAGTACAGATACTGCACTAAACATGCACTCAAGGGAAAGTAAAAGTTCACATTTTTAAAACTACTCAGTAAATTACAATTCCTGAGAAAAACTACTCAATTACAGTAGTTTGATTATTTGTAATTAGTTACTTTACAACACTGATTGTACCTTACAAATACAAAGTGTGACCAAACTTATTCACTGAAAAAATAAATACAGTGGATGTACTTCATTTTGTAAAGGTGACTGGTTGCAAACAATTTATATGGGCTGAATTTAAACAAGTAAATTAAATTTAGCAATGTTCAACTTGATTTGTTTGTTTAAATTCAGCTCAAATAAATAGTTTAAATTATTAGTAGAAAATCCAGTGAATTGTATTTCAACATATCTTCTTCGTTTTCCTCCACCAAGGTCTTTACCTTCAGAATTATGCCAGAACAGAGCAATGATTACCGGGTGGTTGTATTTGGAGCCGGCGGGGTGGGCAAGAGCTCGCTGGTCCTGCGTTTCGTGAAGGGGACGTTCCGAGAGAGCTACATCCCCACTGTCGAGGACACCTACAGGCAAGTGATCAGCTGCGACAAGAGCATCTGCACCCTCCAGATCACAGACACCACAGGCAGCCACCAATTTCCAGCCATGCAGCGTCTGTCTATCACCAAAGGCCACGCGTTCATCCTGGTCTACTCCGTCACCAGCAAACAGTCTCTGGAGGAGCTCAAGCCCATATTTGAGCAGATCTGCCAGATTAAAGGCGACATCGAGAACATCCCCATCATGCTGGTGGGCAACAAGAGCGACGAGATGAACATTCGGGAGTTGGAGAGCGGCGACGGAGAGGCTATGGCGAAGAAGTGGAAATGTGCCTTCATGGAGACGTCAGCCAAGACGAATCACAACGTCAAAGAGCTGTTTCAGGAGCTGCTCAACCTGGAGAAGCGCAGGACTGTCAGCCTTCAGATCGACGGCAAGAAGAGCAAGCAGCAAAAACGGGCTGAGAAGCTAAAAGGCAAATGCGTGGTCATGTGAGAAAAGAAGTGTCTGGAAAACCAAAACGTTTTCACTTTCATGATATTGAAGGGTTGGTTTACCCCAAAATCTACAATACTGTCATTTAGTACTCAGCTCAAAGTCATTCCAAAAACATTTCAAACTAATGTGTGTTATTCTAATCATTCAAGGCAATTATCCCACTTAAATGCACTGTTCAGTAGGGATGGGCGGATCGATCCTGAAGTATCGATATTTTCGATACTGGGAATGTATCAAAAGGATCGATCCTCAAGTAAAAGTATCGATCTTTTCTGGGGTTTTCTTACTGAGTAAAATATCTCAATAATTATAGCGCCACATATTATATAAATATTTACTTAAATAGGAACATGAATGGGAACTATAATATCCTTCCGCCGTATATCCGCAAATAGGTCAGCGTTAGCTCATCATGGCTCAGTAGTACAGACACCACACACACACACACACACACACACCCAGCGCAGGCTGTAAAACTTCGGCAGAATCCTTTAAGAAATCCTGTCATTGTCCAGCTAACCAAGTGGGAATTATTTAGCAAAAAGTCGAGTCGAGTTTAATACAGACAGCCAGTTTATATTACGTTTTACCTGAGATATGTTCACATGAACACACAGATGCACACACTGTAAATATAATATGCTGAGGGGGAATCATTATATATTATTCTTTGTAATATTAATATGCCAAAGTTGAGGGGGAATCCTACTCTAAATTCTGTCATTTATTTATGTAATTTGCGTTAATTGGCATATATCAGATTTCTGTTACATTCGTAGGGTTCAGAATAATAGACTGCAGCCTACTCAATTAAAGACAAAATATTTTTTGTAGTTTAGTTTAAATAGTTTTACATAAACTTGTTTATCAAGTAAAATACAAAGTTTAGGTACACGTAATAACTCAGAGAGATGTAGTTTTTTTAATTAAACAAGGTTTTTGCAGTGAATTATTTTTGTTATAGTGCCATTTAGGCAATTTTAGTTGTTATTTTAATAAATGTAAAAAAGATTCATGTGTTTTGTGTTTAATTCAATAATAATAATAATAATAATGATTATAATAATTATAATAAAGGTGATAACTTTTTTTGAATCACTATAAAATAATTAATTAAAGTATTGGTATCGGTATCGATATCGACGATACTTGTCTTGAAATACTTGGTATCGGATCGGAAACAAAAATATTGGTATCGCCCATCCCTACTGTTCAGATGTTATATTTTAAGACATTCGTCAGGGTTTTGCTCCTCAAGCCGCCCCTGTGTATACACTAAAAAGCTACTAGTTGCTTTACTTTCGAAAAAAGGGAGTAAACCCATTGCCTTAAATGCAACAAGTTGATTTCACTTAAAAAAGCCAGTAAACCTATTGACTCAACTTTTAAAATTATGCGCATACAGTTGAAGTCAGATTTTTTAGCCCCCCTGTTTATTTTTTTACCCCAATTTCTGTTTAACACATTTCTAAACATAATAGTTTTAATAACTCATTGCTAGGGCCACACGGAATCTGCGCGTGCAGAATTCCCCAGATTTTTAGCCCATCATTGATTCTGTTTATTTACTTGTGTAAATGTATATTTATTACCTTTTAAAATTAATTTCAGTAGTATTACTGACTAATATTAAACGAGAGACTTGCTTTGTTTACCAAATAAAGTGGATCTAATTGGATTTGCATTGTTAACATTCAATAAAAGTTAAAAAGGTATTGTTTTTTATTTCATATATTAAGGTTTTAGTTATGATACTCACAAAATCATTCCGCAGAAATACGCAGATTTTTAACAAAATACTCAGCAGAAATGGCAGAAAAATGTCCGCAGATTCCGTCTGGCCCTACTCATTGCTAATAACTGATTTATTTTATCCATGACAGTAAATAATATTGTACTAAATATTTTTCAAGACACTTCTATACAGCTTAAAGTGACATTTAAAGGCTTAACTAGGTTAATTAGGTTAACTAGGCAAAGGACAATTAGATGTGAGACACAAGTGTAACGATGTGCACTTCCTTTAATCACGTGTTTACATGACAAAATAGTGGATTGAAATGGGAAAGAAAAACATATTCAGTGTGAATGGCTCCTTAGAAGATATTTTCAATGAAATGGAAGTAATTTTTATATTCTAGGAAAATATATACATGTTAATTGATTTAAGTCGTCTTCAGAAGTAAAACAGACTTCATTTAGACTCTTTTAGTCACATGGAAAAATTGACGACATGCCATTTGGTATTTGGTCAGGAAAAATCAAGTCCTTGACATGCAAGAACCAATGAGACTTCTCAGGAAAGTATGCTTGGGCTTCTGTTTATGTTTGCTGATCAAGGCTTAAATATGAATTAAAAGCTTAAATGAACAGAAGACTTGGATTAAGCTGCTTGATTCATGTGCATTTATTTATTATAGATTTGGGTTGATAAACTTTTAGTTAATGCTGGGCGATACTGCGAAATTTAGTATTGATCCGATACCAATAAATACAGGGCCAGTATCGCCGAGATCGATACCGATGCCGATACCGATACTTTTACATTAAGAAGCATGCACTTGAACCTAAATGTACTTTTCTGTAGGGGAGAACAGCGTGTGATAATTTATGAGTCAAGTGCTCTTAAAGCAGCTATAATTAAATGCATATTGTTAAAACCCAGGACAATTTTTGAACACT
The DNA here is from genome assembly GCA_903798035.1 of Danio albolineatus. Classification (NCBI taxonomy): domain Eukaryota; kingdom Metazoa; phylum Chordata; class Actinopteri; order Cypriniformes; family Danionidae; genus Danio; species Danio albolineatus. The sequence continues at coordinate 2,982,121 of CAIGQQ010037750.1, read as the reverse complement.
TTTAAGCCAAATAAAAACATTTTTATTTTTGTAACGATCTGGATTTGCAAACACAAACCTATTATTAGAGAACAATGATTTTTTTAAAAACTTTGCTTCAGTCTGGGGTTTGTTTTTAAGTGTTCTGTCCTACTAACACACTACAGCAAAAGATAACTGACTTAAAATCCTCTTTTAGCTTGTGAAAAACCTACTGTTCTAATCATGTATATTTTAAAATTACAAAATAATTCTTATAGATAGCAGGTTTAAATGTGCTGAATATATTGGCTATATTTAATTAGCCTGATGATGAAAGTATTTTTTTTTTTTCAAATTGGTATCAACTAATACAGAATGTCCTATATAACTAAAATATTAATTTCACCACTGTAACTAGCTACCTACATATTCATTGCCTCTCTGGAACGACTCGGCCAGTGACCTCTGTCTCAGGGCTGGCACTGCTGTGGGTCTGTCTGGAGGATTTGCCTCCTCTTCTCTCCTTTTTTGCAGCTTGGCGTTCTCTTTTTCGTGTTGTTTTATGTGTTTGTGTAGATTTGTGGTGTCGCCACAGTATCGAATAGACTTTCTACAAACATCGCAGTTTGCAATATTTTCGTTCACTGCAGTAAAATAACTCCAAACATTGCTCCTCTTTCTTTCCGTCATCTCAGAACAGCAAAAAGTGCTCGCACTTTGGCGCTGCCGAGTCACGTGATGAAAGAACAACTAGAGTAGAAAGGAACAACAGTGCATACGAGTTATAAACGGAGTGGGGTATTTAGAGACATGTCTGCTCTTTTATGAAACAGGAGCAATGTACTTTAGCGTAAATTAAATAAGAGTATCAATCTCGGAAGGCTACTATCGATCCGATATCAATACCAATGTTGGTATCGATACTATCGATATTAGGATCGATCCGCCCACCTTTACTTTTAACCAAGAGACAGAAACATTCTCATCAAAAACATCTTCATTTATGTTCTGAAGATGAATGAAAGTCTTATGGTTTTTGGAATGACTTGAGGGTGAGCGAATAATGGCTGAATAATTTTTTTTAGGTGATCCAACCCTTTAATGCTTGTGTTAATACTGTTTACACCTGATGACAAGAATGGCAGACATCACTCATCAATTGTACGTTTCCAAGAGCAAGGATTACATGAGGTGACCTTCATTTACTCAAGTACCTTAATGAAACAGTTAATCCTAAGACTTTTATTGTGAAAACATAAAAGTTACGTTTTTTGAGAAATATCCAGGCCATTATTTATTAGAATGGATGGGAGAATGTCCAAAAAAAAGCATCATAAAAATGTAAATGAAATTGGTAAAAGCTAATGACTCAAAGGTAACGCATCTGAAGTCGTTTTATTCTTGGTAGGTTCATGTTTTTATGGTGCTTTTTTCCATTATTCACAAAAGAGTAATATACTGTATACTATGGTGAAGAGAGCTCAAACATGCGGCAAGTTAAGAAAACACATGCAAGAACATCACTAACATCTTCAATTTGACACACAAGTTCCCAAGTTCAATTGTCCCCCCCCTTGCCACCTTCTCAGTCTTTTTTCCTTCTTAACCCCGGTACGCTTGCATCATCAAGCTGCTGTTTCATGTATGGCTGTTGCCAGTTAACGGCCACGAAAGCAAAGCTTCAAAGCTTTTGCTTCAACTAAACCTTTTGGTTTTGGACATACAGAAAGCGACTGGCGCCTATCAGTTATTATTATAAACCTTCAGAACACGATGTCTGCAGAAGCTGTTTTTGGAGGAGACAAGCAGATATTATCACTGTGCTTGCACTGGCTGAGTCCCGCTTGTCAGCAAGGTGCAGTACATGACACACACACGAATGAACGTTATAAAAACTATAGTTTGTTGTACTGTTGACCGCTATTTGGTACGATTGCATTTATACCAGAAGTGAACCGGACCAGAGATTGCATAAACCGTACCCCAGATCACCTCTTTCAGGCGGACTCAGGTACGGTTCGTGGGTGCGCAGCCGAGTTCAGAAGACACGTTCACACTAGCTAAACATACCATACTTGACGTCAAACGAACCCGGGTGCGGACTAAAAGTGCTAGGGTGAAATCACCCGTAGTTTATTTTAAAGTCCAGATCTTATGGTTTCTTGTCGTTTGTACATTTTAGCTGTAATAATCTGAAGAATTAGGCAAGGCAAATTTATTTATATAGCACATTTCATACACAGTGGCAATTTAAAGTGTTTTACATAAACAGAAATAAAATCAAAGTATAAGAAAATAAAAACAAATTTTAAAAATGAGTAAAAACGGATAAAAACAGATAAAAAAAAGGTTATAAAAGACTGAAAAAGAAAAGAAAGACACAATAGTGCGATCTGTCGGACGTAGCACAGTGCTCATTCAGTAAAGGCACAGCTAAACAGATGTGTTTTCAGTCTTGATTTAAATGTGCCTAATGTTGGAGCACATCTGATCATTTAACATTAAATAAACTTCTGACTCTATCAGGAAGTAGCCGGGTTCATCGCTTTTCAGGGCCTCCCAACATATTTCTGTTGTGGTCTGCACTATTTGCAGTGTGTTTCTCTATTTGTACATTGTGAGAATTAGCTTGAGCTTGTTTTGTCAAACTTGTTAATGTTGTCTGTTTTTCTCAACTTCTTAATGTTTTTCCATTTGCAAATGTTTTATTAACTTAGAGCATTTGAGCTCTCTTGGCCACTATAGATATACCTTTAAAAAAATTCATACAGTTAAAAAATCAACAGCTGCCTTTGAGATTCATGGGTGTTTTCTGTTACTAAGCAGATTTATTTACTAAGTGACTTATGAATGGTACTTGTACAGTGAGATATTTATCAAATTCAAGTGCTATATTTGTCACAAGAAGAGACTCACTTGTATGTTTCTAGCGAATATATACAGTACTACTGGATGCCTTTAACAGATGCGATGTTTAATGGATAGTTCACCCCAAATATAATGTCACCATTTACTTTTGAAACCTTTGTGAGTTTCTTTTTTCAATCGAACATAGAAGATGTTTTAAGGACGGTTGGTAACCAGTACTTCGATTTTGTGTCTTGTTTCTAATCCAAATTTTAAATAGTTTGAAACTATATATTGTTCAAAAAAACAAATACATCTGTACAATAACTGTACTTTAATTTACAAGACCAAACCAGATGATATATAATTTTAGACTACTAGAAATTTCACTTTGTTAACCATAAATTAACCATAAATCAAGAGATCGAAGTCATAACATGCAATTCAGAAGCTTAAATATACGAATAAGACATGCATAAATCATGAGCTATGGGCAACTGTGAATTAGCACATATTTATTACAGTAAAGACAACTAATATTAATTGTAATTGCATTGTAATTACATAACTCTCCTAGATGTGATTGTGATGTAACTTAACCTGCTGTAGGTTTGCGCTGGATTTCAACATTACCTGGCAACCTGTTGTAAACCACAAATTCTAAAGGGAAATCCCCCCCCCCCCGTGTGCTTGACCTCAATGACAGTAGCTTAATGTACACGTATGACATTTCAAAAAGCAGTAAAAACCAGTGCAAAGGGTTTTAAAACCTCTATAGTGATCCCTGGGATCGATCGAAACAGTCGCATTAGCTTTATAGCAGTGGAGAATAGCACTGGCTGGCTGAGTTAAAGGGATGGTTCACTCGCGAATGAAAATATACACACCATTTAATCATGTGGTTTGGTTTCTTCTGTTAAACACAATTAAGATATTTTGAAGAATGTTGGATATCGTTAACCACTGACTTTCACTGTAGGAAAAGCAAACACCAGGGAAGTCAATGGATACTGCTTTCCAGCATTCTTTAAAATGATTTATGTTTGCTAAACAGGAGAAAGAAACCCACACAGGTCAGGATCAAGTCAAGTGTGAGTAAATTATCACAAAATGTAAATTTCTGGGTGAACTTTCGCTTTAACATAGTACAATTTACACTACCTGATAAAAGTCTTGTCGCCTATCTTCCTAAGTTTTAGGAACAACAAATAATAACTTGACTTTTAGTTGATTATTTGGTATCAGAAGTGGCTTATGTGAAAGGCAAAGGCCTCTAAATTACGCTTATTTTACCAAAATAAAATATGATCATGGCTTGATTTTGAATTATTTAATTAGGACAGTAAGGTCTGACTTTAATTAGACAAAAGTCTTCAGTCTTAAACAGAAATAATGTACAGTACTGAATATAAAGTCATGGTGCAGTGAGAAAAGAATTAATATTGTCTATGACTCCCATGAGCTTGGAGGACTGCATCCATACTTAACTGCAATGACTCAAATTATTAATGAAGTCAACTGGAATGGCAAAGAAAGCGTTCTTGCAGGACTCCCAGAGTTCATCAAGATCTTTTGGATTCATCTTCAATGCCTCCTCCTTCATCTTACCCAGGCATACTCAATAATGTTCATGTCTGGTGACTGGGCTGGTCAATCCTGGAGCAATCCTGACCTTTTTTGCTTTCAGGAATTTTGATGTGAAGGCTAAAGAATGAGAAGTTGACAAGTTGACTGACACCAAACTAGACTGATTACTGAATCTTGGGTCCATGCTGGTCCACTACCTTCTGCCACTTTTGAAAATGATCAACTTGAAGTCAAATTATTATTTGTTGCTCTTACAACTGGGATCGAAAACAAGACTTTTGTCAGGTAGTGTATGTCAAATACATCCTAAAAGGCAGTTTTTAATTACATACATCAACTGAATGGCAACAAGTCAAGGCATGCAGGCGGTAGTGGATGTAGTAGCCAGCTAAAATGAGCTGAATGATTGTTGCTGTGTTAGTTGTGCCATAGTTTCATTATACTCCGTATGCCTTAGACCCAGTTTGTATCAAAGCTTTAGAAAGAAATCTCTACAAATGTTGACTATTTTCCAAGTAATATATACAGTATTTTGTATGGACATTACAGTGTGAAAGGCTATATTCAGTGTGGCAACTACAGTGAACCTAACATGGTTTGAATATGGAATTTGTAATATTATAGCTTACAAAGTGACAATAGTTGGCTGTGTTTTTTTCAAAGCAAACTAACATGTGTTTACACGTATTTAGTGAAACATCAAGTGCTTTTGAGAGTAAGAGCTTTTATAATGATATATTTTAGCATGAGTTGTACTTGTACAGTGAGATATTTATCAAATTCAAGTGCTATATTTGTCACAAGACTCACTTGTGTGTTTCTAGCGAATATATACAGTACTACTGGATGCCTTTAACAAGTGCGATGTTTAATGGATAGTTCACCCCAAATATTGTGTCGCCATTTACTTTTGAAACCTTAGTGAGTTTCTTTTTTCAATTGAACATAGAAGTTATTTGGAAGATGGTTGGAAACCAGAACTTCGATTTTGTGTCTTGTTTCTAATGCAAATTTCTAGATATTCTTAAATCAAGAAGCATTTTCTAGGCAATCAAAAGCTATTGTCTTGTTTTAAGAAATAATAGGGCAAAATTAAGTGAGTTTTTCCTTAAAACAAGCTAAATAATCTGCCAAAGGGGTAAGCAAATTAATCATATGTCAAAAAGAAAAACAAGATTATTTAGCTCACCCCGTTGGCAGATTATTTAGCTTGTTTTAAGAAAAATCTCACTTAATTTTGGCATAAAACTAGAGAATTTTTTTTGATTGTCTAGAAAATGCTTTTTGATTTAAGAATATTTAGATATTTGAACTAAAAATAAGACAAAATATCTAAGAAAAGCTTTTTTTTTTTTCATTGACTTCCATAGCAGGAAAAATCAAACACTATAGAAGTCAATGGATATTGGTTTTCAGCATTTTTCAAAATAGATTCTTTTGTGTTTAATAGAAAAAAGAAGCACACGGTTTGAAACAAATGATGATTTTTGGGTAACTATCACTTAACTTGAATATCAGAATGTGCGCAAAACCTTTATGAAAATTAACCAGTATATTATAGTGTAATAAACATGTTTTGACCAGGTGACTACTTTGTATAACCACGGTTTTACATCATATACAATAGGAAATGTATAACATTTTGTCGTTATACCATGATTTAAGTAATAACATGGTTTTATTTGCTGTAAGCATATGGTTAATTTCCGTAAAGGACTGTTGGTAATGAGAATCGAATTTCAGGTACAGAAATTGCTCACAGTTGGTTTCTGTTTTACATTAGGAGATCAGATAAAAAACTTGTAATATTGTTTGGATGAAATGCCTGTATAAACATCATGTGTGCCTACACGTTTATATGATTGTACTACGCAACAAAAATAAATATTATTATGCATTTGATCACAATTGTCTGACTTTATACCTCGGGGTCAAGAATTCAACTAGAAAACCATTCTGTTTTTATATTTCAATGGCTGCAGTAGATATTTCTGCTGCCTTTTTGTGCAAACAATTACATAAAGGTCATTCTGCCAGCTGGCCGGATTGTTTGTTTGCTTATTCAAACAGGGGATGAATGGTTTGACTCAGTGCTGGTGTGTGGGAGAAAGGTGGAGGAAGAATTTCTGCGGTATTTAGACATGTCAGTGCAATAAAGCCGGTGAGGCTCATTACCGCCATGTCAAGTGGCCTGCTGTATAATAGAGCACCTGCCAGCACTTAACCAGCATCTCGCAGCCAGTGCCATTAATCTGAGCATTAATCAGTTGCTTCACTGTAAGTGCAGCTTTTATAGACTGTCCCTGTTGCTTATAGTGTATAGTGTATTAAATGTGTTATGAAATTTTCTTTATTAAGGGATGGTTGACCCCCACCCAAATAAACCAAATTTGTTCTGTTATCATTTACTCATCTCCACTTATTCCAAATCTGCTTGAGTTTCTTCTGTGAAATGAAAAAAGAATGAAAACAAAAACCACGCAGAGGAGGAAAAATTAACATTAACAAAAGACAAAAACTCAACTGGGCTGGCAAGACAGGACATGACTGGAGCAGGAACACAGGGAAGCATTGACGATGAACTAGGACAGGACAGCAGACAAGAGGGAGCTATAAAAGTGGCATATAAACATATAAATATAAGCTCATTATGAAAACGTAGCCCTATTTGCATTTCTGGAGATCGCGAACAGGGACGTGCAGAGACCTTTTAAGGGCTTCACCATACTCACCCTAAAAAGGACAGTTCATTCAAAACTGAACACTCTTACTCACCTTGTACTTGTTCCAAACCTATTGGAATTTTTTCTTCTGTTGAACACACAAAATTATTTTGAAGGATGCAAGAAACCTGTAACCATTGACTTTTACTGTATTTGTTTTTCCTGCTCTGGAAAAAAAATTATAGCTTTCTTTAAAATATCTTTAATCTTTAATTCTTTAGTGTTCAACAAAACAAAGAAACAAAGAATCTGAACCACTTGAGGGGGAGTAAATGTTAATTTTTGGGTGAACTATCCCTTTTCAATCTATTATTTTTGTTTGAGTTTTTTTCTGTTGAACAAAATAAAAAAATTTGAAGAATGTAGGACACACTGATAGCCACTGACTTCCATAGCTAGCCTATATGTACATGTTTTTATAGCTTCAATTAACATTATATATTCTGAATAAATGACTGCAAAAATGAGAGGGGAATATTTTAACTATCCAGCTGTCATTTATCCATTACATTAGCCTCAGCTAATAGCCTGTGTGCCTATGATATTGTCCTGGCCGAACTTTAGCTAACTTATTACATGGTTGTTAATCAGGAGGATATTAGCAAGACGAAATAGCGTATTTGCTTTTGAACATTTGGATAAATAGCTGACGATAAATTTGAGCCTCAGGTAGTCTTTTGTTAACCGTTATCTCCTCCATACAATACAGATGAATGACGGGTGAACTATAAATAATAATAATAATTCCTTACATTTATTTAGCGCTTGTCTAGACACTCAAAAGTGCTTTACACAATGGAGGATCTCCTTATCCACCACCAGTGTGCAGCAAACACCTGGATGACGCGACTGCAGCCATATTGCGCCAGACCGCACACCACACACCAGCTGATTGGTGGAGAGGAGACAGAGTGATGAACCTAATTATGATTCGGGGATGGTTAGGAGGCCATGATGGACAGAGGCCAATGGGCAGATCTGGCCAGGATGTCGGGGTAAACCCCTACTTTTTTTCGATGAACATCCTGGGATTTTTAATGACCACAGAGATTCAGGACCTCGGTTTAACATCTCATCCGAAAGACGGCGCTCACTGAGCAGTATAGAGTCCCTTCACTATACTGGGGTGTTAGGACCCACACAGACCGCAGATTGAGCACCCCCTGTTGGCATCACTAACACCACTTCTGGCAGCAACCAAGCTTACCCATGTGGTCTCCCATCCAGGTACTGACCGGGTGCAGCCCTGCTTAGCTTCGGTGGGCGACTATGTGAGAGTTGCAGGGAGATAGCAGCCGACTAAATGTTTGAATCCCACAAAATCTGCATTTTTCAGGTTCCCCAATCTAATGTATGTGCTCTCGAAGAGAATGAGATCACATTATGTCTGTCACATTATGTTATATTTACTTGTTACAGCCCCTTTATACACAATAGCCCCTTTCACACATTCAGACTTTTTCGGAAAATTACCCGCAATTTCCCGGAAAGGGATCATGTGTGAACAGGCCCGTTTTGAATATACCAGTTGCTGGTCAGATAACGTTTCTATGTTCCTTCTTAACGCCAACTGTGTAAAACAGGGATGTCCAAACTTTTTGCAAAGAGGGCCAAATTTGATAAAGTGAAGATGCCTGGGGGCCAATTGTTCCTTCTGACATTTTTTTCACCACAAAAGTTTCATGAAAATACACACTGTTATAAAACTATTTTCATTGTCACAATTACCTTTATTTTTCAAATGGCAATATAACCAAATATAAGCCACTCAGGCATGCACAACTCTAAACACACAATTATGCCTTTCTTTCATATCTGGAGAGTCAGATCAAATTGAACAAACTGTATAGAATACCTTACATTTCTATGAGTTTGATATCTATCTTTGCCTCATGAACATTTTAAACAGGAGTTATAAGTAATGCAAAGTGGTCTGTTATCATTAAAGTAAAAAAAAAGTGAATTTTGCTCTTGCCTTCTAAAAGGTCTTTCAGGAAGCCAAAGTTTGCATAACAACTACAGGAAAATTATATATGGCGGCAAATCAATGCCAAAATTAATCGAGCGCAGCTGTGATGTTTAAACAGAAAGTGAATCGCGAGCAAATTACAGTCCTAAGCGCAGGATCTTCACGCGCGTGCTGAACTGATCCACCTCGAGGAAACGGGCCTCGCGCATATCCTCATCTGTGCGCACGATGTACGCTCTCGCGAGTGAGGTCATGCCTGCACCGCGCGCGCGATCAGTTCTCTCCGCTCGCTCGCTGGCTTTTCTCTGCTTGCGCCAAACTGTTTCGATTTTTGTCTTGGGGCAGGCCTTGGTTTACTTGTTATCTCTAATGCTATTGGTTACTCTCCCTTGGTTTATTTATTCTAACAGAGCTAGCGAGCCATAAATAACACATTATGAGATGGAATCTGCGGGCCGTATGAAATCTGACTGCGGGCCGTGATTGGCCCGCGGGCCGGACTTTGGACATGCCTGGTGTAAAATATTATCGATAAAATGCTTATGATAAACCGCAGCCGGTGAGTGCCAGCACACACACATTATGTACAACTCGACATGCCAAAGTGCTCCTCCATATGTTTTCATCTATGTTGTTCACAATACTTAACCATCCACAGAATTTGTAATGTCGTCATATGTGTAAATACTTAGCTGCGGTTCGCGCTTCTGGCTTTGGATCTCTCTGGGACAAAGCAGCTGCATGAATGCTAAAGCTTCAAATAAAAGTGAAGCCATCAACAAAAGTCTGACCTCTTCTATGCTTACAAATACAAGCACAGTCGTTTAGAGCTCATTTCTGGTTAATGATGTCAGAATTTACCAGTATTTTAAAATGGATGTGTGAATGCTCTTTTCTGGAAAAATTCCAGAACATCCTTGTCTGTGTGAACAGCATTTTTTAAATTTACCGGTAAGGTCGTTCCGGTAATTTTTTACAGATATTTACCGGTATCACTGTGTGAAAAGGGCTAATGTCATCCTCTGAATAATGCCTCCTCCGATCGCACTGGTCTTCTGAAGAAACGAATAACTTGGCCTCTATTGCAAATCTGGCACAATATACTGTACTTTGTAATAAGTGCTGTTTGCCTCTCTAACTATCTTCATACAGACAACATTTCTGGCTTGGTCATTTTACATGTTAGCTCATTTTTATATCGTGTTGTACTTTTAAAGCAGAGCTCTCAGGTTTGAGTTTGAAGAAGCATGGTTATGCAAAAGAGATTAATGTAAAATCAAGGTAAAACTATGTTGCCGTGGTGCACTATTCTCTTATGTTTGGTTTTAAGAACACTATTGGTTGGGTTTAGGAAAGGGCTTAGGTCAGTGGTTATCCAGATAACAACGTTGCCTTTTACGTGGACATGTACAGGAATGACATGCATCTAAAATGTACAACAAAACGCATCCTAACTAACATATTTCAGATTATATAATTTATAGACAGCGCCCTCTAGTGGATTTGTCTTCTGAAATGTGCAACAAAATGTACCCAGAGCAACATATCTTGAGTTTTGCAATAATGTACAGTAGGTTGAGGCACATATTTCCAATAAGAGTGGGTTGTGTTTCTCCAAGTAAGAGTGTGTGTAAACAGAACACCACTGAATATGTGATGATATCAACAAAACAATGTTCAATCACTAACTCATTACTGCTGCAACACAGGCTTTTTGGAAATGCATGCATCAGCCTTAGGAAACCAAGAAAATGTACTTCAGTAAATAGATGAATACCACAAAACAACTTACATGCTTATGATTTGTAGTCGAATACATTGGCCTCTCTATTTATTTTCATATGGAAAACATTTCTGGTGTGGTCATTTTATTCGATAGCTCACTTTGTGGTTTTGTATTTGTAAAGCAGAGCTATTAGGTTCGAGTTAAAGAAAGGTTCCGCAAAACAGATAAATGCCATGTAAAATCAAGGTAAAACTTTGCTGCCATGGTACACTTCTCTCTTTTGTTTGCTTTTGAAAACACTACTGGTTGGGTTTAGGGAAGAGCTTAGGTCATTGGTTTGCTGATCTTGGTGATCCAGATAACAAATGTTGCCTTCTCTTGGACATGTTCAAGAAGCACATGTATCTATAATGTACAACAGAAAGTGTCCTAACTAACCTATTTCAGATTTTAGAATATGTAGACAGCGCCCTCTAGTGGATTTGTCATCTGAAACATGCAACAAAACACACCCAGAGCAACATATCTTGAGTTTTGCAAGGATGTACAGTAGGCTGATGCACGTATTTCCAATGAGCCTGGGTTGTGTTTCTCCAAGGAAGAGTGTGTGTAAGCAGAACACCACTGAATAGGTGATGACGCACAGATGGTGTTTAATTGCACCTCATCACAGGAACCATAAATCTTCCATTACATCAGCTCACCAATGGAGCTGTGCATGCATGAGGCCACTCTAGTGTTTACTTTTAGATGTCAGCCCAGGCTTAATGCTGCCTTCACAACATTAGCGTACTATCAGATTATTATTATTATTGGAAATATGAATTTAAGAAATTGGAAATGAACAGCATCTGAAGTTGAATGACTATAGGAAACTCAAAGATAATTTTGATATGTGTGTTTCTGTAAAAACAGTGGAAACAAAAACAGTGTAATTGCTGCTGTGACTTTTATTTTTATTTTCCTTTTTGCTCAGTAGCTGCATCATTTGGTTTTGTTATTAAAATAAAGCTACGGTTGGCTCGGTGGTTAGCAGCACTGTTGCCTCAAAGCAAGAAGGTCGCTGGTTCGAATCCTAGCTGGGCCAGTTGGTATATCTGTGTGGAGTTAGCATGTTCTCCCCGTGTTGGCGTGGGTTACCTCTGAGTGCTCCGCTTTCCCCCACAGCTAAATTGGCCATAGTTTATGAGTGTGTGCATGAATGTGAGAGTATGTGGGTGTTTCCCAGTACTGGGTTGCAGCTGAAAGGGCATCCGCTGCGTAAAACATAAGCTGGAATAGTTGGCGGTTCATTTCAATGTGGTGACCCTTGATAAATAAGGGAAGCTGAAGGAAAATGAATGAATATTTATGTTTAATAAACCGTGAAGTTAGCATATGACTCCTTTCAGAATTGCGGACACGCTTCTACCATTTTCCATAAATTTACCTTAAACTGTACGCACATAGCAAAATTTCTCTGGCCCAGCTCTGGCCCACAAAATCAGCTTTTACTTGCCGCAGTGAATACAAGACTGGACCAAGTCTGGCATCCAGGAAAGGGCCAAACATTGACCATATCTGGCCGAGGTCGCAGCCAAGTTAATAATCCATAACTGGGCCTGAGCTGGGCCAGATATGGCACATGAATGGCCATTGTCTGGAATCCGGACTTAGTCCAGTCATGTACCGTAATTCACTGCGGCATCCCACATTTTCTGGCCCAGCTCCGGGCCACACAATAACTTTTCCCTTGGCCCAAGCTGCAAAGAATGATGGTCCTGAAGTGGCCCATAACTGGATTAAAGACAAGGGCCACACATGGGCCATAACC
>CAIGQQ010037750.1:2931802-2964776 GCA_903798035.1 Danio albolineatus | reverse complement strand
ATAATATTTAAATTTTAGTTGATCATTGATTGACTCATTTTGTTTCAATAAATTAAAATAAAACAAAAATCACAAGATTTATCTTTTTTAAAATGATTGCTTATTATAAAATTATTAGTTTTAAAATGATTTACTAAGTTATTTCTAATTTATTAATGATTTTATTATTTATTCAATCTTTTTGTTGTCTGTTGCACTCCATAATGTACGTGGAGTCTCACTGATCACAAAATAAAACAAAACAAAGGATAAAATAAAATTTAATTAAATAAAATGGCTTTAACGTATTCAAAATTCTTATTCAATAAATATTTGTAAATATTTCTTTATTTATTGAGTAAATAGAATAAAATAAATAAATTAAAAAATTACTTATTCAAAATTATTGTTTAATAATGTTTTAAAAATATTTCAAATTTATTAGGTAGTGATTTTATTATTGATTCACTCTTTTTGCCTATTGCACTCCATGCACAGCAAAATATGGGGACCCAAAACAACTCTAAGAGAGTTAATTTTCAACACTTTGAAAGCGTCTCTCAGGGTCTACACCCAGCAGAGTTAGATCAACACTTTCAAAAGTGTTGGCACATTGACACCTACAATAGGGTTAAATTCAACTCTGGGCAGAGTTAAAAATGTAACTTAACATCAATCAGCGTAAAATAATTTTATGTCTGTGTTTGGTGTTAATTTTTTTTACTTCAATATATTGTTATTTTATTCCCCTTTCTTGAATGTAAATATGGTAACTATAAAAAAGACCATTTCAACAATTCATTCAGTTTTTTAAATTTCATCAATATGGCACCAAATATGCTTTATCATTTTTATTAGAACAGTCAGTATCAACAAAACATCTATGACCAGAAATGTCTGTTCCAGTTCTTTGGTCCACACATAGACAACGCTGGCATATCCACAGATGTTTTGACAATTGAATTTGAGGTTTCATCAGTGCAATATGAAAGTTCAATATAGCGTCACTCTGATAGTTTTCTTCTGAAATTACATTTTAAACTCCAAAGACCAACTTGGCTTGCAAATCTTTCACTTCTGGTGTTTCTTAGGTCATCATCAGTACCAAAGACAGCAGTCTGAATGAAGGTATAAATGCTGTAAACTTGTGTATACTTACTTGTACACAACTGGTCACAAAACAAAATAAAAAAAACACAACAAAGGGCGCCACGGTGGCCTAGTGGGTAGCACGATCGCCTCACAGCAAGAAGGTCGCTGGTTCGAGCCTCGGCTGGGTCAATTGGCATTTCTGTGTGGAGTTTGCATGTTCTCCCCGTGGTTGCGTGGGTTTCCTCCGGGTGCTCCGGTTTCCCCCACAGTCCAAAGACATGCGGTACAGGGGAATTGGGTGAGCTAAATTGTCCATAGTGTGTGTTTGTGAGTGAGTGTGTATGGATGTTTCCCAGAGATGGGTTGCAGCTGGAAGGGCATCCGCTGCGTAAAACAAATGCTGGATAAGTTGGTGGTTCATTCCGCTGTGGCGACCCCGGATTAATAAAGGGACTACGCCGAAAAGAAAATGAATGAATGAAAACACATCAAAGAAAAAATCTAATCAAATCAAATAGCTTTAATGTATTCAAAATTATTATTTAAATATATTTGGAAAATGTTTTTAATTTATTGAGTAATACTTTTACTATTTTATGATTTTAGTCAATATTGTATATGGAAACTCACTGGTCACAAAACTAAAATATAATTTAAAAAAACGAATTAAAAACATCTCAATATTTAATATATTTAAAATTATTGTTCAGAAATCATTAAAAATATTTCTAATTTAAAATAAAATAAAATAAAATAAAATAAAATAAAGCAAATAATAAAATTAAATTTAATAAAAAATTTAATTAAATTGCTTTAATGTATTCAAAATTATTTAAAAAGTAATTTTAATTTATTGGGTAATGATTTTATTATTGATTAACTCTGTGTTTTTATTACTCTCAATATTGTATATAGAAATTCACGGGTCAAAAAACTAAACTAAACTAAACTAAACTACACTAAACTAAACTAAAATAAAATAAAATAAAATAAAATAAAATAAAATAAAATAAAATAAAATAAAATAAAATAAAATGTTTCCATCCTGAAATAACGTGGTCTGTCTTTGTGAAGGGAGTGTCATGTACAGTACCTGTAGTCTGAGGAGCTTCAGAGGATTAGATCAATTAAGCTCCTTCTGGGCTTTATGTCAAGAATAGAACAATAAGAAGTGGAGCAGTGCCCTGATATCAGCTCTAGCTGCTGTTTGCACAAATACTGGCCCTTTCGTCGATACTTCTCTCAAGAACCCGCTGTGGAGACCTGCGCTGACTGCCTTCAGGTGAGAAAACGCGTTTATGGATTCTCTGTCAGGTTTGAGAGTCTCTGTAGTTGTCGACTGTCATTCTGTCATCACAAGGTTAAAACTTTGCTGACTCGCGCAGAACATGGCGAGGTAAACACGCGATTGACGTATTTCCTAATTCACAGACATAAAAATCAGAAGTTTAAACCAGTAAACCTACAAATAGCTGAAGTATTGCCGTGTTTATGGTTTTATTTCTGTTTGATATGCTTTTGTACGTCTGTTTGTTGATTGACTTTAGCGACCAGAGCTTTTGTGGAAAAAAAATTATAGTAAATTCTATCGTTATTTAAACCATACTATAGTAAAGAACTTGAAATTATATTTTAAGGTATTTATAACTGCTATGGCAACACATTAACAACAATATGAACAAAAAAAGACAAAATACGTTTTCTAACTATATTATACTACAATTCACCACAGTTTAATCACTGTAGTAAATATTAAAATATACTACAGTGTTTATCAGTTCACTGTAGTTCAAATTACAGTATGTTGTAGTATTCATTAAAGTGTTGTAAATATAACAATGACAAATGTAAGTATTTAAGTAGCATGTAATACACTGGTTTAAAATAAACTAGTACCTTCTATTAAATACTATAGTGTCTTTTTTATGTGGGGTTGTTAAATTGAAATTGAATTATTATGAAGTTTAATGTCATGCTTTTGAATCATACTATTGTAAAGTATACTTTAATTAATTATTTGTGTTAATCCTATAGTTGTTATAGTAACACATACACAACAGTGACATAAAGAAATGACCCAATGCTGTAGTTTTCTAACTCTAGGGTGTATTTTACCACAATTCATGACAGTTTGTAGTAGTAAAAACTGAAGTATACTACAGTGTCTATCAGTTCACTGTATTTCAAATTACAGTATGTTGTGGCATTCATTAACAAAGTGTTGTAAATATAAATATGATAAATGTAAGTAATTAAGTTTAATACACTTTGCTAAAGTATGGTTCAAAAACACTAAAGTATCTTCTCTAAATTACTATAGTGATTTAATGTGGGGTTGTATTATTTTTAATTGAATTATTATGATGTTTAATGTCATGTTTTGAAACAAACTACAGTAAAGTACTTGAATAATCATTTGTGGTAATCCGATGGTGACAGTAATTTAACCAAATGACTCAAATACTGTAGTTTTTTATTTATTTATTTTCACAACTATAGGGTATGTTATACTACAATTCATCACAGTATGTAAGTATAATACTGTCATGCCTGGGTTTACTACAGGAAGGCACAGGATTGCAGGATTATAAAAAACACGTAGATTTATTGATAATAAGTAACATGGATGAACACAGGAAGAACATGGGGTGAAAACAGACATCAACTGAGACAGCATACCAGAAGAAGACTGAATGACACCAAGTGGTATAAATACACAGGAAAATGACAAAAATTACACACAGGGGCTGAACACAGGTGAAGGTGATGAACATTAACAAATGGCGGGAACTGGAACAAAGGAACACATGGTTGGGGTTCTTGATGAAAATAAACACACAAGGAAAACAGGATGTGACAAATACATTTTGCTATAGTAGTTAGTGGTTAGTTAGTAGTTTAATGTGGTGTTTTTGAACCATACTACAGTAAAGTACTTGAAATAATCTTTTGAGGTAATTCTATAGTTGCATATGGTAACACATAAATAGCGGTAATATGACCAAAAGACCCAATACTGTACTTCTTTACAATAATATTTTACTGTAGTAAAAAAAGTAAAGTATACTACAGTGTTTATCAGTTCACTATAGTCCAAACTGCAGTATGTTGTAACATTCATTAACAAAGTGTTGTAAATATAAATATGATAGATGTAAGTATTTAAGTAGACTACAATACACTGCTATAGTATGTTTTAAAAACTATAGTATCTTCTATAAATTACTATAGTATTTCTAAATGTGAGTTTGGATAAATTGAAATTGAATTATTAACTAAGGTAAAACTATGCTTAAAAAGCTGTAAATGGGTCAAAAATTCACAACGTTGATCAAATTAAATGCACATAAATGTTGTATATACTTAAGGATATTAAAGGCAAGTGTACTTTAAAGTCTTAAAGTGGGTGAAATACTGATGTATTCTCATTTAGTAAAATAGATACATGTATGTAAAAATACATCAAAACAACATACTTATACATAGCAACAACATATCTTATACTGATCATACTAAATATTATTATATTCTAACTGATTAACAGATCAGCTTCTTGCTGACAAATGGGTAAAATCCAGAGGTCTGAAGGATAGTACATTAAAAAAAATTCTGCTTGTTAAATTACTTATATAAAATGTGCTGAAGCAACACAATTTTTGAGATTTTTGTGAGACAACGCTGTAAAAATGCAGGTTTCCACACAATTCATTCATCATCTCAACACAAATCATTAAGTTAACGTAACACTTTTAAAAAATGTATGTGAACTGAACATAAAAAAATAAGTTGTCCCAATGAAATCTCAAGGATTGTGTTGATTCAGCTCATTTTAAATAAGAAGTTTGAACAAGCAAAAATATATATATTTTTGACTTAACTTAATAGTTTTATGTTTAGTCTACTTAATCGTAAATAGTTCATCAGTTTGTGTTGAGACAACATGAATGTATTGTGAGGAATCTTGCATTTTTTACGGTGTAGCAAAGTATAAAAATGAAAAATGGCAATAATGAGTATTTTGGGGCTTCATATTTTAATATGTCTTCAGGTGATTCTTTTTGCAATATAAACTATTGTTACACTGAACGATACACTGTAAAAAAATGCAGGGTTCCACACAATTCATTCATGTTGCCCCAACACAAATCAATTAAGTTAACAACACTTTTAACAAATTTATGTGGATTGAACATAAAAAATTAAGTTGTCCCAAAGAAATTGTGTTGTTTCAGCTCATTTTAAATAAGAAAAAGTAAAAAAGAAAAAAAAGTTTTAAAAAATGTTTAGTGTATTTAAGTGGCTATCAGCTGTATATTGTAAAAAATTATTTATTTTGGAAAAAAGGGACATGCGTATAGAAATAAAAATGTAAACTTTGTTATGATCTTACCATTTATATGGTCATTTAAAATAACAACAAGCAGTATATTTCAAGTCATTTTCACTGGAATAACTTTATGAATACACAAAACTAACAGTGAAAAGATGTTTATTAATGCATTATCAATAGCACTAAGGCTGCACGATATTGGAAACGACGTTGCAATATTTTTTTCTTTGCGATATTTATTGCGATATAAATACAATTTCACCAGATGACTTAAATAGCTCTATTTGCCAAGTCATTACTTTAGATGGATTGGGTGATTTTGTAGGAGAGTTAAATATAAATTTATTTAGTCACACTTTATTTTAATGGTCCGTTTGTTGAATTTAAGTTACATTGCAACTAATTCTCATTAGATTATAAGTAGACTGTTAGGTTGGGGTTGGGGTTAGGGTTAGTGTAAGTTGACATGTACTTGCAAAGTTTCTTATAGTCAGTTAAAGGTCTGTTGAATGTCAGTATCAACAGATATTAAGCAGAGAGTCTACTAATACTCAAATGGACCATCAAAATAAAGTGTTACCCTTTATTTTTATGTAATTTATAAAATACATATTATAAACAAACTATATTCATAAATAAACACAATGGAGCAAATATCAGAGAGAAATAAACCATGCTTTATGGTTTTCTGGAGAGAGTAACAGAAATTGAATGACCGAATGGAAAATAACACTGCATAGTCTACATCATATCAATTATTCATTCAAATTAATCTTTATTAAACTTCTTCATGCACAACTAAAATGCTTTTACCTCTCTGAAAATGCTCAAATAGTCACAGGCCTCAAAAACACTTGCAGATGATAAAGTTTCACTTTATTGTGGTTCAGTTCAGCAGCGTCTCCACAAATCTAGTGTGTTTTACCTGTGGTTTCTGCACAACTATTATCTCAACACAACATCGCATATCCTGCGATGTGACTATTGCAGACACACGCTCAAACGATATATATTGTGCAGCCAGCACCCACATGAAAAAATAACATAGTAACTCATAGTGTTTTAAAACCATACTATAGTAAAATATTTAAATTAATCAATTGCTGAAATAGGATATAGTACTGTAAACAACCCAATACTGTGGTACGTTTTCTACAACTAGGACATATATTATACTGAAATTTACTCTTGTAAAAACTATATGTAAGTATACAACAGTATTTATTACGGTATGCTGTAGCATTCATTAAATGTGTTGTAAATACTATAATATATACAGTATAATACATTTTACCGTAGTATGGTTCAAAAACACTATTGTATTTACTATAGTATTTTTCATGTGTGTAAAGCTGGTAAAATGATTGCCGTGTTGACATGCTCAAAACATTATGCATTTCTGAGTGTGCCTCACAATAGTGAGTGGGCTTGACAAACCACCTGCAGACACTCTTCTATCTCTAAAAAATAAGAATAGAATAAAAACACTCCCCCCTCGTAACTCTAGCACTTAAGTCTCTGAGCACAAACAGTTCCTGTGTATAATTAGCCCTTCCTGTGTGTGTTGCCTCTTCTAATTGAACTGTTGAACGCCTCCTCTATTGCAAAATGGCTTTGGATAGTCGCGTCTGCTAAGTGACTAAATGTAAATGTTTTACAGGAGTGTAGATGCGCCGGTGTGCAGCAGAATGAGCCGGAGGAAGAGGAGGAACAGCCGCAGGAGGAAGAGCTCCAGCAGCAGTAAACGTGAGTGTGGATCTAAATGCGTCTGCGGGTCCACGTGTGCAGGATAATCCGCTAAACTCTGTCTGAGTCACGCTTAACCCACGCCTGATGCACAACCCAGACACGAGAGACCGATTTACACACACACCACTCCGCAATGTGCTTCATTACAGAAAATGAAGCGAATTAGAGTTCTGTCCGAAGAGTATTTCACATCCCCAAAATGATCGTTTGATTTTTAATCGTATTTATTCGTTCAGAGATTAATTAATTAAATCATTTTCCTTCGACTTATTTCCCTTATTTATCAGGGGTCACCAAAGCGGAATGAACCGCCAACTATTGACATATGTTTTATGTTACGCAGCGGATGCCCTTCCAGCTGCAACCCAGTGCTGGGAAAGATTAAAATACAATTGCCACCTAATTTAATGTAATGACACTTTGAAAATTTTTAAGTAAAGTTGCGCTCATAAGTTTGCACACCCCTTGCTGTATTTATAAATTTTTAAACATTTTAAATATGAGGGATTCAAAATTTCATGTTGTTTTTGTTGTCCCACTTTAGCTATTTCACAAAACTATTGTTTACTTAGATTCCCCAAGCCAACTTAAAAAATTATTGAATTTATTTTAATGGATAAAACTTTACTTTTATTTGATGAAAATAGCAGTTTTTGACCACGATTTACACATTAAAGCAGATCGTTTATAAAGTGATGTTTATATATGAACTAATTTCAAGAGGACAACATGCTTATGATTGCTTGCGGCTGGTCTTGCATTATCCAATTTATGATTCACCAATCAGACGATTCCTAAGCCACTATAAACAGTCACGGGCCTTAAAAACACACGCAGAGGATAAAGTTTCAATTTATTCTGGTTGAATACATCAGTGTCTCCATAAATCTAGTGTGTTTTACCTGTGTTTTTTGGACAACTATAATCCCAACTCAGCATTGCATATCTTGCGATGTGACTATTGCAGACACACCCTCAAACGATATATATATATAGCCAGCACCCACATGAAGAAATAATATAGTAACTCATAGTGTTTTAAAATCATACTATAGTAAAATATTTGAATTAATTGCTGAAATAGGATATAGTAATGTCAACAACTGAATACTGTACTACGTTTTCTACAACTAGGAGGTATATTATATTAAAATTTACTCTAGTTTTTAAATTTTTAATTCCCTCATTTAAAGGTTTACAGTAGTTTTTATTGTCTGACGTTACCAGGATGATCCACGTTTTAATGTTTAGGCATAACTGTTCTGCACTCTCAGAAATAAAGGTACAGGAGCTGTCACTGGGGCAGTACCTTTTCAAAAGGTACATATTTGGTCTATAATGGTACCTCAAAGGTACTTTTTAGGCACATTTGGGCACTAATATGCACCTTTGAGGTACCACTGTGGACTCTTTGGGTACAAATATGCCCCAGAGACAGCTCTTGTACCTTTATTTCTGAGAGTGTGGAGTTTCTTGTTATTTGTCCTGATTTCAATTTCAGGTTCTAAAAAGTTTAACATGTATGATTATGTTATTTTTGTATTGTTCTTAGTACATTCAAATCATACGATGTATTAGTATAATTTTTTTGTTATATTGGACCCTTTTCACAAGACTGTTATGACACGTTTAACAGTCATCATAATCTTAAATGCTTGAAAATGTTTAATATTTTTGTAGATTTTATGTAGATTTATATGTATTTACGTATGTATTATAGTATCTTTGCATCAAATTACAAAAAAACCAACTAATTACCACTTGTGCGAGGGGTTTCTAATGCACCATCTATGTGGCAGGACAGTAAATTCGATGATGTTCTCTCATCTGTCTTGATAACACCATCGTGGAGTTTTTATTTTATCATTTCAGCAAATGGGATTGTAAAAAACAATTTGTTGTACTCTCCAATTCACTGCGCTCTAAGTTTACCGTACTAAGACGGCTTCCGCTACTGAGAAATGTGAAAAGAGTCCGTAACGTTATTAAGAATATATTTCATTACAACATTATTTAATACATTCCATCCACATTGTATTAATGTTCTAAAAACATTCCCTGTTAGCTGTCTGGGTAACACTTTATTTTGATGGTCCATTTGAGTAGTAGTAGACTGTCTGCTTAATATCTGTTGATACTGACATTCAACAGTCCTTAAACAGACATTTAACTGACTATAAGAAACTTTGCAAGTACATGTCAACTTACACTATCCCTAACCTTAACCCCAACCTAACAGTCTATTTATAATCTATTGAGAATTTGTTGGCATGTAGATACAATGTAACTGAAATTCAACAAATGGACAAAGTGTGACCGCTGTCTGGTGTTTCTTCTGATTTCCAGCATCTTCTGTATATTCTACCACTTTTCATCAGTGACCTTTTCAGATTTAAGAACATTTGAGGGACTAAAACACAAGGGGTATAAATGTACGAATAGGATGATGTAAAAAAATCATATTCTTAAATTTACTTTTCTTTCCTTTTTAAAAAGACAATCTTCATATTTCAGAAACATTTGGGGAAAACTGATAATGTTAAACATAAAATCCTGTGCTTTGTAGATTTCATTTTTCTTATTTTTTGTGATACTTTCCTTAGTATTAATGTTAGTCTTTAGATTTACTCAATATAGGTAACATAATATGCTACAAAATTACTTTTTTAAAGTGTGTATTTTGTCATGTGGTTAAATTCATTTTAAAACCACCTTTCCAAACCCAAGTGTCTAAGGAAATTATGTGTTTTAATTGAAAGTGATAGGAGACCTCCTGGGAAAACTATTGTGCTATGTCCATTCAAACAGAAACCTTATAGCACAAAGCATAGAAGCCTATTGGATGTTTGTTTTTACATCTAGAAGATGCATTTATTGGAGCATCTGCTCATCTACAGTACTTTATGTATATTATATATCTCCTGTTTGACATTAAATTGATGTTTAGATGATGTCTTTAAGATGTTTGGAATTCATAATGTTCACATTTTAAAGACATTTACAAGAATGATGCACACATGAGATACTTTCCAGTCCAAATTCTCTTGAAAATATGTCTTGCAGATGTACATGCATTAGACGTGAAGTCACATTCTGTGTGAATGGGCCCTTTCTGTGTGTGGGTCTTAATACCACAGTACAGTGATGACCCCATTGATCTGTGAAACCAAAGACATCTTGAGTTTTGTGGGATTTTCTCTGTCACTCTTTGGTGTCTTTTGGAGTTCATTTTTGCCATTTTAGCATGCTAAAATGATGACCATGAAATGTCTGTATGTCAAGAATCTGACATATATTTTCTGCATCTATCTGAGCAGTTTAAACTGGCCTTAAAAGCACCATCTTTTGTGCGTTACAGCAAGGTTCTGACTTTCTGATCCTTCTTGTCAAAGAGTACGTGTGTCCTGGCCAAATTCCATCCATATGTTGTTTTCAGCCGTGTCCTACTAGTAATCCCTATCCATTGACTTGTCTCTGTCACTCACCTGTCCTCACCTCCTATCTGCTTGTTAAGATGTGACATGTTAAATACCGTGTTGTTTTCCGGTCCAAGTCTCAGCTCATTTGAACTTATAAAACTCTATTGCAATCGCAGTTTTTGACCACGATTTACATATTAAAGCAGATCGTTTATAAAGTGATGTTTATACATGAACTAATTTCGAGAGGATCACCTGCTTATGATTGCTTGCGGCTGGTCTTGCATTATCCAATTTATGATTCACCAATCAGACGATTCCTAAGCCACTATAAATACCCTAAATTCCATATCACAGCCATCTTCGTTTTGAAGAATCCCCCTTTCCACCCCCACTCCTCCTCCTTTACTTTTCCCAGTGGTTAGCACTGTTGCCTCACAGCAAGAACGTCACCAGTTCTAGTCCTTACCAAGCCAGTCGACATTTCTGTGCTGAGTTTACACATTCTCCCCATACTCACATGGGTTTCTCCCTGGGTTCCCTAGTTTCCTCCCATCGATTAAAAACATACAACTTAAGTTAATTGACTAATTCAAATCGGCTCCATAGACATGCTCCTACTAATTGGTGAAGCCTAACACAAATTATCACTTGTGGACTTAAGAAAGTCAAATGTACTTCAACATTTCGACTTGCTGCATTCCAGATACCAATATACGAATGATTTATAAAAGGTGAATCATTATCTGGCTCATAGCACTTTGTGAATTTAAATTAGCTTGATGATTGCTTAAGTGATTAAAACATTTTGTCCAACTTTAAAGCAATAGTTTAAAAAACTTACTCTACTTAGTCTAAACTTACTCCACTTACGCCACTTACTCTAAACGTTGAGTTTCTATCTTCTGTTAAACACAAAGGAATATCTTTTGAAGAATTTTGGAAATCAGTATTCACTGACAGATTGTTTCCCTTTTTTGAAAGTCAATGGCTACGAATTACCAACATTTTTAAAAATATCGTCTTTTGTGTTCAACAGAAGCAGGAAACTCTTGAGTGAAACCACTTGAGCTTGATTGAATAAGGAGTGTGTTTTCCTTATTGTGTGAACTGTCCCTTTAACAAATGGATGGGTGGTGTTTGGTGATCGTACATACTGGATGTACATAATTGATTATGTTACACAAGTAGGCCCATGTAAGTTACACAAGTGTCTACTACTGGTGCAACATAAGAATGGCTTTACATCAAGTCATTTCCAAATGAAGGGAATCACTTATTGCCCCCAACTGGGAGTTCTAGTGTCATATTTATCAGTGATGCACTGAATTTTCATTTGAGCATTTGGGAACTACACTGTTCTGATGCCACAATTGCAAATCAGTGAAAGAGTTGACATATGAGGCAGACTCGCTACAAAATCAAGGGGTCAAGGTGGGTATGTCCTTGTAATTTTCCCATTATCACTTGATAAGTGGAACACACTTTAAAAATCACTTGATAAAGTGGAACATACTTTTTACTACTGGTGGAACATAAGAATGGCTTTAAATGGAATGCCCTAAACCAATGGTCTCAAACTCAATTCCTGGAGGACCGCAGCTCTGGATGGTTTAGCTCCAACCAATTCCAACTTCCAACTGACCAGCTTAATTATTTGCATCAGCTGCACAGTTGGAGCAAAACTGTGCAGAGCTGTAGCCCTCCAGGAATCGAGTTTGAGACCCATGCCCTAAACCCAGTCACTTGCTTAGCTTACAGTATAAAGGAATCATTTGGTTTGAACAAATTGCAAGACATCAAGTCATTTCCAAATTAAGAGAATCACTTATCGCCCCCAACTGGCAGTTCTAGTGTCATATTTATTTATTATTTGAGCACTTGGGAACGACACTGTTCTAATGTCACAATTGTAAATCGGTGCAAAAGTTGACATATGAAGCAGACTCGCTACAAAATCAAGGGGTCAAGGTGGGTATGTCCATGTAAGCTTTCCATAATCACTTGATAAAGTGGAACACACTTTAAAATGAAAGTGGGGACTCCCCAGAGGGGAAGTGCTTAGGGAAGTTTGTGAGTTTGCATATCTAAAATTGGAGTGGAAAGCAGCCATACTCAGTGTGTACTGCGCATGGTGGTCGGTGATTATAAGACCTGATATGATTCTAAAGTGCTTTGAGTATACAGCAGTAAATAGTAAAAGTGTTATAAAAGGACCTCATCCAGATATTAAAACAGTTCTGTTTTATGTGTGCTAAATATTTTTGAGGGTACTTTCGTTTATTCGATAAAAGTTAAGCAAGTTCTTACTAAATCAATAAAATAATTCTTAAAATCTTGTCTTTTACCTTTAAACTGAACAAAGATTCTATTACAACAAAAAGAAACATGAAAAGATAGTTCTGTGCGTCTAATGCATATAAACCTCTTCTCTATTTCATACAGAATGCATCTCTCCATATAATTTTCAAAGGCACACTGTGATGGACGCTGTGGTTCATGGGGAGAATTTTGCAGAGAAAGGAGAAACGGACTCTTTCTGTAAAGAGCATATACTGTCGGAGTCTGAAGATGAGAAAGAAACAGAGACTCCCAACATGGAGAAAGAAAACGAATCCACGAGTAACGAAGATTTCTTCGAAGACAAACAGACCAGGGATAGGCAAATGCCAATCTCAGAATCAGTGAGCAGAGATCCGGGGTTGAAAATAACTCATTCAATGACCTTCGATAATTTTGGACTGACTTCTCCCAGAGTTGTGTTTGAACGCTGCCATGAGGCTCCTCTAGGAGGAACAGTTAGCAGTGTAATAGCTGTTACAACCACTGAGGTCAAGTGCATGGGCCCAAACATGAGGCTTGAGATCAGTGAAGTAGTGACGTCTGATGATTCAAACTTCAAGACAACCGTTACCTTTCAAAACGACAGAGGAGAAGAGACTCATTTTACAAGCCGAATGGAGAAACATCAGAAGCGCAAAAATCCCCAAATCTACTCATGGACTCAACATGGAGCACATTACCAGCAAAATGTCAGCTATAAGATTAGCATCGCAGAGCTAAATGTGGAGTCGTCATGCTCCTCCAAGAGCCAGAGCTCATGGGATGATCCTGAAGAAGTGGCTTGCCGTAAAAGCTGTTGTAAAAATAACTTTCATTGGGGTGGCCAAACCGACACTGATTTTACACTGGTTGATGGATCTTCCCGATGTTCATCGCTCTCTGATATATGGCAACGTCAGAAGCAGCCATCACTGCCTACCAGCCTCAGTAATGAGGCATTATGGGATATCCCTCCGCCTGAGGAATTTGCTGATGGGAACAGTAGTGCATTGGATGTTCTTGCAGAAAATGTTGCGACGTGTCAGATCAGTCCCAGAGAAAAATTCAACAATCAAGACAACATCAATTGCGCTCAGACAGCATCCGAGGTCACCTTATGCAAAGAGTTTATACTCCAAAATACACTGGATGAGAATAATGAGCCAAGGTACTATGAAGGACTGTCTGAAGCAAGTCCTCAGAAAAATTTATTCATGAGTCCCAGAGTTTCAATAAACAGATCATCTTTCACTAAAAACTTCATCAACAATCATGAAAGGAAGACGCGCTTGCGCAACAACAGCATTGCCATCCTAGAAACCCAAACAAATCCTGCAGGCTACATGGATATACCTCCCAAAAGACGAAAGACTTTCCCAGGAGTATCGTATCTTATGAGCCAAGCCAGAGACAGCATTCCCTCATACAGAGAGTCGTTTTCTTCTGGCACGTTGTCTTCGTTCTTCATGCAGTCACTTCCCTGTCAAGCAGAGAAGATGGGCAGATTCTTTGCAGAAGATGAAAGACTTCGTCCAGTTGGGAGTCGCAAATCTTCCAGCAGCAGTAGCTACAGGCCGAGCTCAAGCTCTACAACTGGTCCGGACTCTTTTGGTCCAAAATGTAGGGCTTACAGCACAATCAAAAACCCATTTTATCCATCCAGGTCAGACGAGAGTCCAGAAGAAGTCTTCTTTAGAGGTGAACAGTATCATGAGCAAGAGCATCTAGACGAGATGGTGGAACCCAGTTTGGAAGCTGATGTCGGTATGATGTTTGCTGATCTAGACAGCACCTCGGGGGGACAACCTGAACTGAACGAAATCAGTGAGAGTGGATTTGATGAGGAGATGGTGGAACTGGACGAGTCCATTTCTGCAGGCAACACCGTGGACAGTGATCAGAGGGAGCTTCTTATTCATGTCATCCCACCTTCACTGAGCAACTCTGAAGAACAAATCAACGAAGGAATACACTACAGTCTCAAGCCCAGCACATTTGAGGAAGATGAGACTGATGGCTCATTGCGAAGATCATCAGTGATGACAATAATCACTGGGGATAATGAGCAGAGATTTTTACAAGGAAACTACGTTTTCTCACTCGATGGGGATGTTTCGCCAGATGCTCTGAGCCCAGTGAGTGAGTCTCCAATGGGGTCTCCAGTAGATGACCTCGGCAGCAGTAGAGAAGTGGTAGAAGAGCTCCAGGATTCATCCCAAGCACCAAAAACAACAACTGTACAGATGAATATGTCCTCTCAGCTGCCAAATGCAACCCTGGATAAAATAAGCAGAGATGTCTGTAGAACACCAAAAGTATATAAAAATGATTTGTCAGAACGGCCAAATGCCTCAAAAAGTAAGTACTGAAATGTCTGATACTTTCTTAAAGGTGGTAGGGGATTGAGGTTAAGAGCTTAGGAGTTAAGGTTACGGGTTAAGGTTAAGGTTAGGTTTGGGATTAGGGATAGGGTCACTGGTTGGACACAACCAAACAAGATCTGTCCTGTTAAAAAGAGAAACTGAAACTAAAGTAATTTTCTATTTAAGATATTGTAGTGCATTGATAGTGTTAGCATACCTCTAGGGTGGCCATCTGTTCGTTTTTTCTTTAACAATCTGTCCACAACCTGGTGTGAAATCATGAAAATAGGCTTTGTTTAAATGGGCTACAGTCAAAATTCCCAAACAGTTGTTATTAGTGAAACTGGTGGTCGTTAACTGAACTGCAGCTTGCAATTTGTTGCTTTGGCTCAAACTCTTTTGCACACAACATATTATACAAGAGACCGAGCAAAATCTAATGTTCAGATATACCCACAGCAAAGTTCTTTTTGCTTCTTTGGTTATAAAAAAATGGAAAAATTCAATGTTGTTATGGTTGAAAATCACACCACACACTATACAAGCATAACCAACATAGGCTCATTCTGAAAACGTACAGTAGCCCTATATACATTTCTGGAGATCGCGAATTATGTTGCCAGATATACGTATGTCTGCATTTAGTCTTTAAAACGAACGCTACGGGGTGGTATGACTGCGTTCCTGTTCGCACTTACCAGCTGAGCGCTTGCCTCTGTATGGACAGCTTTCCCAGGTTGTCCAGTTAGCTCGCCATTTGTGTATGTTGGCAGACTTGAGACACAGAAAGGAGTTGACCACAACAACAGGGTTCAAGAAATTCCAGAAAGCGGATAAGACAAAAACAGAATTCCAAAACATCAAATAAACAAGTAAAAAACAAGGTGAGAATGTGGTAAAATATGAAAATGTGGTCAAAATCAGACAAGGGCTTTTCTTTTCTTTCTTTTTCTTTTTCTTTTTGGCCTTTATTAAATGGAAAGGACAGTATTTCAGACAGGAAGCAAAGTGGGAGAGAGAGAGGGGGTAGGGGAAGGAAATGTCCTCGAGCCAGATGGTACTTTTGAAAACACTATTGGTTGGGTTTAGGGGAGGAGGAGGGTGGGTCAATCGATTGGTCGGTCAGTCAGTCAGTCAGTCAGTTCGTTGACAGCAGGTGTGAATTGCACTTGCGAGACAAATTAGATCTCAGAAGGCATACACAGCGGCCTCTGGTGGGTTAGTGAAAGCAAAAACTGCAAAAAAAGTACATCATGGGACATATTTGGCGGTCTCCAGAAATGTATATTTTGGTACGTTTTCAGATTGAGCCTGGGTTGAGCATAAAAAAAACAGTGGAATCAAAAATGTTTTGTTCAAAAGTTTGTGGTCGCTAACATTTTGAAAGTCTTATTAGAGTGTACCAACCATAAGAGTTTTAGATGAATATGTAAATATGTGTTACATGCTTTTGTCTCAATAACAAAACAAACACAACAAAAAATATGTGATATAGATATATTTTGGCAGGTTTGTTCAGGTAGTAATCAAAATAAATAATTTAAGAATTGAAACATACATTTAAACTGCTAAAAATCATAATAACAGGCAGATAGGTATAATATAAAATTGTAATCCTAAAGCTTGAAACCAAGTGAAAACCACTATTGCAAAAGAGTTTTGTTGGCATTGGCTTTATAGTGTTGTATTAATCAAGCTTATTAATATTTATTTACTTTGTCACACTGTAGATACATTAGAGGTCAAAGAGCACCTAAAGCCTCCAACAGATTCTATTCATAAAGATTCAGAGGACCATTCAGACCACTGGGCAAAGAGACGTAAACTCTTCAAGGAGAGCAAACAGCGTAGCTCTGCAGGAGGAAGTTCAATAACTAGCAATATCACAGAGGAATCAGGTAATCACTTACATGTATGTTCATTAAAGAATTAGTACTATATTTACTAATATTTACGAAGGATTACTAAATATTTGTGTTGTTTCACTCCACCTGAGACGTTCATTCATCATCAGAACACAAATGAAGATATTTAGATGAAATCCGAGAGCTCCCTCGTCCTCCATAGATAAACAAAAAGGTTGTCAAAACCTTCTATGTGACTTCATTGTTTCGTCACACAAAGCTCCATGAACAATTTTCTGCAGCAAAATAACTGTAAAAATGACTTTGTTTGCCTATTTATTCTCTTCTACATCAGGTCAGAGTGCACATTTACTGCTGGCAGTGAGGCTATATGTTTACACTGCAGGCAAATGTGGCCCGAATTAGATTTTTTTTGCCCACATGTGACTCAGATCTGGTTTTGGCTGCATTTACACCACATGGGTTCAAGTGACTCAATTCCGATTTTATTTCTCCCATGTGGCACAGACCGGATATGGCCCATGCACGTGTAAGCAGGAAAACAATCGCATGAATTCCGATTGACTCAAATGAGATTCAGGCCTTGTTTATATGTGGAAATGTATCCGATATGAATCGGATCCGTGCCCGCGTGTCTGCAGTGTAAGCAGGTAGATTGGATTTTCACCTGTCAATGTGAGTCGCACATCATTAAAAACCATAACAATTGGCATCTCTGACGCTTTCACCCAAACCTTAAATCTCATACACGAGGACTAAAAAAAGCTAAAAAAGAGAAAGAGAGAGAGAGAGAAAGAGAGAGATCAACATCCACCACATAACCAATATAAACTAATTTAAAACTGTTGCATAAATCCAGTGGTGGATTTAAGCATGGACAATGTGGGTGATTGATCGCCCAGGGCGGCTTCTTGCTAGGGGCAGCATGGAGACTTCCGCCCACCCTCGAGCGCTCTTCACTTGGGTCCGTGTCTGAACCCCCCCTACCCCCCCCCCCCAGCCATACCTGTCAACATTGGGATGTGAAAATAAGGGAGGATGATCTGGTGATTCGGTGGTATGGGTTGCGAATAGGGAGAATAGACTCTTTAATGTTTATTGACACCCGTTGGAGAACAACTGAAAATACGGGAGAAATACGGGAAAATACCTTAACGGGATGATAGCGGGATAGAACTGTAAAATATGGGAGAATCCCGGGAAATACGGGAGGGTTGACAGGTATGCCCCCAGCCCCCGCTATTCACTTTTGTCCATGACTCCGAAACACCCAAAAATCCACTGCGCCACTTTCGTATGTGGTATTAAATCTGACACAGATCTGATGTTTTGCTCTGCGACTGCTGTGTGAACAGTCATGTTGGAATTCATGTGCCATTTTTACAGTACATACGTTTCGATCAACACGGGTAAAGTCTAGATCAGATATGCGGCCAGCCGGAAGTGCGATATCCACGTCAGTATAGCGGCACTATATAACAATAATTAATATTTTTACAGTACTGTGATGGTTGGGTTTAGGGTTGGGGTGGGGGTAGGCATTAAAAACAGTAGGCTAGCTTATCAGAGGTCTGCAAACAATATAATTTTTAACACCAGACGTGATTCCTGCCTTTGTCGTTCAAATCTGTGGCTGCTCATTAACCCTTGATTAGTTCACTACACACCGGTGGTCAGTAAGATGCGCACTGCACATCTCAATAATAACAAATCATCACAATACACATATTTTAGGTTTCAAACACTGAAGTGCGCGTTAGTATTCAAAAACATTTTGAGTTAAAATTCACGAGTGCAGGCGCCATGGTGGCGTAGTAAGTAGCACATTCACCTCACAGCAAGAAGGTCGCTGGTTCGAGCCTCAGCTGGGTCAGATGGCATTTCTGTGTGGAGTTTGCATATTCTCCCCGTGGTTGCATGGGTTTCCTCCGGGTGCTCCGGTTTCCCCCACAGTCCAAAGATATGCGGTACAGGTGAATTGGGTAAGCTAAATCGTCTGTAGTGTATGTGTGTGAATGGGAATGTAAGAATGTTTCCCAGAGATGGGTTGCGGCTGGAAGGGCATCCGCTGCGTAAAACAAATGCTGGATAAGTTGGCAGAACATTCCGCTTTGGCGACCCCGGATTAAAAAAGGGACTAAGCCGACAAGAAAATGAATGAATGAATGAATTCACGAGTTCACACTTACAGATGTTTTTAAGAGTAAAGCGTATTTGGTGTGCTGTCCAGGGAGAGGGCTCTGAGCTCAGGAAGACACCCCAAGTCGTGTTATTTCCCTTATCGGGGAAGAAAAAGAAGTTGGGGTTCGAGCGAAGTGTCTAGCCCGGCCCCAGAACGCTCCCCCCGGGTAAATAATGTTTAAGAGGTGAGGTGTTGGGTGGTGGAGGAATGCTAATGTTGTGAGACAATGCAGGTAGGACAACTTTTGGTATTTATAGGGGTTTGGTCTAATGCTGATTGGATAATAGAATGATTGTCAATGATGTATTTGAATCACTGAAACATCTGTGTGTGCATATTAATCATATTAAAGAGCCCCTAATATACATTAAAAAGGGTCATAATTTGGTTTTGGGGGTCTCCAACAGCAGGCCAATATGCATGTATGGTCAAAAAACACTTTCATTGTCTTATAATATGCATTTATTTTACCTAATTATCCCAGCGACACCTATATGAATCGTTCAGCGATTCATTTGTTCCCAAAAATCAATATTGAAGTAGTCAGAGTGTGTGCGTGAGCATATCTGCCAACACTCATTTTCCTGGGAGTCGCCCGTATTTCAGACACCTCACCCCCGAAACTAACCCCCCGATCTCCTAGAATATTCCCAGCTCTATTCTTAACCAGAAGTAAAAACAGCGACACACATGCAGTATTAATGCACACAGCGGCAAAAGCTGAACCATTATGAAACAGGACCACCGCACGTGTGTAGGAGAGCTGATGTAACCATAGCAATGACAAACAGCAGTGAAACGCAAGCTCACAAACGCGTTTTAATCCGTAAACAAAGCGACATGCGTCGCGTTTACAACGTGCTTTTAGACGCGATATTATAACCAGATACACTACAAGCGGTTAAAAGTTACAAAACAATTAAATGCATAATTTACAAGCTAGAGAAAACAATGAGGCAACCGATTTAATCGCACGCACTCACTTGTTGGATAGCAGGCCAGGAAATGTCCAGGTGCTCCGAATCCTCCGTTGTAAACGTGTAGATTTCAGAAGCACTCCTCAGAGGAAACACAGCACAAGACTGAGCTATTATGCTTGAGCATTTCTGCAGAAATAAACCTCAACCACTGACTCTTCACACTCTCATCTCTGGTTCATCTGCACACTTCCAATATTCAGCCGAGCACAGTGCTCTTCTCTGTGTTGCCAGATGTAGCTGACTGATTTCAGCCCAAAGCCTATCCAAAAGGTTTTTACCTGCCCAATCAAATTCAAAACCGCTCAATCTGGCAACTTTTGTTCGCCGCTGTTGTTTGTAGGCGGGATTGGGGGTTTCGAATCTCCCGGGGCTGCGTGCGCACAAATGGGCGGGGCTTTATGTTTCGTGTTCACGTCATGCCGAAACGGCTAAAGACTCGTAAGCACGGCAATTCGTTTGAGGAACTATGAGTTGACTCTTTTATAGATGAATCAATAGTTTTAAACACTGTGCACTTTCAGATTTAAGCCTTAGCTGGACATTTCACTTCACTTAGAGCTGTGTTATACACTGCATACAAGCTCATTTTCAAAAACCCATAATAGGGGCTCTTTAAACATAATCTGACAACAGGCTTTATACGCTTCATACAGTAAACACATTGTGCGCATACTTTTGTGCTGTGCATAGTTGTACTTTTGCGCATACGGGTCAGTTTAGGACCATGATCTGTTCACACTGAAAATCCGATATTGGCCACATTTATAACAACATTGAGAACAGTTATGCAAAAAAAAAAAAAAAAAATCAGATCTGATAAAAAATATAATTTAAATTGTGTTTCAATGATAAGCGAATGTCTCAGGTGATTGAAACAACATACGGGTGAGTAATTGGAAACAGAACCTTAGTTTTCAGGGTGAACTAATCCTTTAAATTCCATTTAAATTATTCCAGAAAGAAATATATGAAGTTGACACAATAAATGTTTATTTGCTGCTCTGCTGTCAAGCCATAACATGCAATACAACAAGCTGAAAAAAGTGCTGTAGCTTAAAAATATTAAAATACATTTTACTAAAAAGAAATGAGTACTGTTTTGAATATTGTTTTCTGTTTGTTTTGTCATTAAGACACGATGAACTCTGAGGACACTCGTTCAGTGGACATGTCAATGCAAGATATTGAGGACAGAGGTTTTTACACTGAAACATTTCACTCAGTTTCATGGATATACCATGGGGCCGACGTCACCCAGAACGACAGTCCACACTGCCTCAGAAGCTGTGCTCGACCAGCAGCAAGTGAGTACTTAGCAGTCTAAAATAAAAATAGGCTAAACTGGCTATTTTTGATTTACAGTGTTTAAAGATGCATTGCTTTATACATTTCAGTTCGTGAGCGGACAGTAAAAATCTGCAAAGGTGTGGGCGAGTATCCCTGGGGCTTCAGAATTCAGTTCTCCAAACCCATAGTGGTTACTGAGGTGGATACAAGTAAGTCATTAAGATTATGTATCTAAAATCTAATGCACAAAAACAAATATGTGTGTAAAAGCAATTAGAAATTCACTACGGGTTACATCCGAGCTTCACTCTTGTTTTTTTTTACACAATTTTTTGTACATATGGGTCACGGCACCAATTTAACCTCTCTGCATCTGCTTGACCTGCCCTGAGTGGAATTCTAACCAAAATATGTAGCATGGAGATTAACACTTATTGAAGCCAAGGAAGTGAGTTTTTTACTCACACAGCACCTGATAGCTGGTCTTTACACTCACCACCCTGAACCTCACACCCATGCAGAAGAAGGCACCAATATAACCTCTGGTTTCACTCACTGTACAGAGAGGAATTTGAAATAAATATTGCAGCATCTGAATAGGTAATACAAGCAGCAGAACGAGCTGTTTTTAACGTCTAAAAATGAATGGTAGTGAATGAGACAAGAAGTCTTGAGCCAAAAAGATTCAAATGGCTGTGCCCGCTCATCCGCGAAGAATAAAGTGAATATCATGGGTCTTAAACTCGATTCCTGGAGGGCCGCAGCTCTGCACAGTTTTGCTTCAACCATAATCAAACACAGCCTATCCAACTAATCAAGGTGTTCAAGAGTACTAAGCAGGTGTGAGTTGAAGGTGGTTGGAGCTAAAATCTGCAGAGCTGTGTGGACCTCCAGGAATAGAGTTTGAGACCATTGGATATGTTTATGTCATGAACTGTCCTGTTCAAAACATTGAGATCATGAATGAAGTAGGATGCAGCTGATGGTGTGCTCTGCTTCAGATGGACCGGCAGAGGAAGCAGGGCTGCAGGTTGGAGATTTTGTGCAGGCAGTAAACGGGACTGATGTCACCAGTGTACCACACTCAGAAGCAGCTGATCTCGCACGCCAAGGTAGGTGAACGCTCTCAGACAGCTCCTAGGCCCTGTTTACACTAATACGTTTTAAGTTTTGCTACGGTAATGCCTTTCGTCCACACTACTACTAGTTTTCGAGAGCCGAACACGGAGCGTTTTGGAAACGCTGAAGAGGCCGTTTATATTTTAAAATGCTGCTGCTCTGTGTCAGTGTGGATAGGGGAAAACGGAGACATCCGAAAACAGAGGCTTGGCTGCAGACATTCGCCAACCTGATTGGGGCGTTCCCCTCAATATTTAGTAGCCTACACAAAGTTCAGTCTTGCATCCTTTTCTTCTAAGTTCAGACTTTGCAAGTTTGATAAAGAAAACAAACTCCTGAGGACACGTCGGGTAAATCTTCAAAGGGAACAATGTAAGCTACTTTATAACCTCATACACATCACCCTGGCTCTTAACAACAAAATTGAAAACATGATATAAGGAACTGCCTATTTTCATTTTGATATTAACAACTTAACAGACACTAAAAATGTTGAGGGGGCATGTATCTGCATATTTATATCACGGTCATCTTCACTCTACATAACTGCCTCCTTTCATTTTCATTGAAAAATACAAAACATACCCTGTTTATTTTGCTGAATATCAGTTTTAATAATCAATAATGGCCATTATAAAAGTATAACGTACAATAAGTTTATACATTATAGGAAATAAAGGCAAGCAATGAATCAAATTTGTAGAATCAGTGTGCGTGGTTACATAAATTAATATATATAAATCCTTGTGCTTAGCCAAAACATGTAACCTGAGAACAAGTAAAAAATTCAAAAGACCAAAGTCAAAGTAATATGTCATTAGATATAGACAACAAGATGAATTAAATATCATGTTTAACAAATAAAGTGAGATCCAGCGGTAGATCCTTGATGAACCGTCCAATGTGCACAGCTCTCACCCGGGGTTTTGTTCTCAAAGCACTCGCCGACTGCTTGGATGCATAATGCTTATGCTAGTGTGTGTGGTCAGGTGATGTGCGCTTTCAGTGGTGCAATGTGGACAGACAGCTGTTCATAAACGCTAGGTGAAACGTCAGTGTGGACATGGATTGTTTTCATTCTGAAACGCTGTTTTAAAACTAAAACATATTGGTGTAAACGGGGCCTTAGTTTACTCATAGACATGTCAAGGTTTCGGGTTGGGGAAAAGGAGCGAAGACTCGATTGCAAAGAAAAAATGAGTATTTATTAAAAATGAAACAAAACAAAAGGACAAAACAAACTACCGCGAGGGGGAAAACATTAATAAAAAGGCAAAAACAAACTTGACTGGGCTGGCAGGGAAAAAGCAGGGCTGGACAGGGCCGGACAGGGCTGGACACAACATGACAGGAGGATAATCGACGACAAACTGGCACAGGACAGCAGACATGAGGAGAATATAAAGCAGAAATAATTAACAAACAAACAGGTGAACATGATGAACTAATAATGGGTTAACAAGGAGCGTGGGACCAGACAATAGACTTGAGAGCACATGGCACAAGAAAACACCACAAGCCATGTGCTCACATAAAACGGGACAAGAACACGCAGCCAATGAGAGAACTCATTAACCGCATGTTCAAAACAGACAACGGAAACACGCGGCCACTATGTAAACACAGGGCCACATGCTTAGACAAACGCAAGACACAAGCACACGATAAAATTAAAACATCTTACCGTGCGCTCACACACACATCGTGCATGTTTTATCCCAGCGCCAACCAAAACCGAAACCAACTAGACTTAGATGCTGGGAATGAAACACCATGCTGCAGATAGACGAACACCAGGACGAGAGTGCGCAATCGCGAACACACCCAGACCCCACGCATCCGTATCAAGCGGGAGCGCGCACGGTCCAAGCGCGCCCACAATTGGCACTCATACAGAGACACAATGACAACACACAGGACTAGACAGAGCTAGTGTCCGGACTCTGCCACCGAAACCAGAATTAACAAGACAGGAGAGGCAGAACCCTGACAAGACAAGGTCCATTGTTCAACTCTAGTGGTATCCGGACGCTCATGCACAGTTAATCATTTGCTGTGGTTTGGGATTGTAAAGAGAGGTTTGTTATTATGTCTTAATTTCCAGAATCCCCTGTATTATTATATTAGGGGATTCTAAAATCAAAGACAGTCTGGAGATTTTTGAGCAGTCTACGCTCTAAAAAATGCTTGGTTGCCACAACCCAGTGTTGGGTTAATTTTTTTATTAAATTTAAATTACTCTTATCATTCAGCTTGTCCTTATTTGACTCAACATTGGGTTACAACAACCCAGCATTTTTAGAGTCTAAACAGAGTGTTTAAAATTAAATTGTGTGGGTTTCAACTAGAGGTTTCTAGCTTCAGACTATAGCCCCTTTCACATGGTAATACCAGTAATATCCATAAAATTACCAGAATGACTACACCAGTAAATTAAAAAATTGCTGTTCACACAGGCAAGGACATCTCGTAATATTTCTGTTCACATACCCATTCCAAAATACCTGTAAATGTTGACACCCACTGTAATTAAAATCAGTAAAAATAAATTTGGTAAAAAAAACTGCAACTGTGGTTGCCAAAGATTTACTATTAAAAGTACGGTAGGAGAAATAAATGTACAAATCTTATGGTAAATCAATGTATTTCATTAATTCATAGTCATACAGCAGTCTTAATTTACACACATCTACACAATGTTGCATTGTTACACAAATAAAAACACAACCAAAGTCATGTGTGGATGAGAAAGTCATATGATGAAACACAAGCTCATTACAAACAGATTTTACACGCACAGAAACATAATAATATACAGTATATAATGATGTAACAGACATAAAAGTAAAGTGAATTCAGGGTTATTCATCATATATTCAAGAAAACGTTTTACTTTAGTATATTTACAGTTGTTTTTACCATTGAATCATGGACATTTTTACAGAATAAGCTTCAAACGACTACGCTAGTATTTGTAATCATGAGGGTCAGGTTTTTTTGTGTATTTTGAGGCAACTTTACATTGTATTTTAGTATTCCTGAAGGTTGTGAACGTCTTAAATTTGGTTATTTTACACCTAGCATATTTTTAGAGTGCAGAATCACCAATATCTGACCCAGTTTGTTTCCTGGCTTACATGACGTCAACATTTTGTGTTTTACCCACTGATTTTGTAAATCGGGGTACAATCATCAAACAAAATCAAATAAAAACTGACACACAATAAACATTTTAAAGTAGAATAACTAAAGCATTGTTGACAGTGAAATAAGTACATAAACTACTGACAGTGTTACCAGATGTAGCTGATTTATTTCCAAAACCCACCAAAAACATCGCCAAAGGTCATAAATAAACCGAAAAGTTGAAGGGGATGATGGATGACGGTCGCAAGGACATCGAAAAGTGTGGATGGGGGGGCCTTGGGGGGGAGGGGACGTTGGTTCAGCCATGCCTTTCCAAAACCGCCCAAATTTGCACTACCCAACTATGTCTTTTTTAACCTGCAAAATCGAATTCAAAACCACCAATCCGGCAACACTGACTACTGACATAATGGAGTTTTTAGCCTTTAGTAATTCCACTAATTGACATTACTTCAAAAGTAAAGTGATCCAGACTTTCAATCGGTGCGCCTG
Source organism: Danio albolineatus (assembly GCA_903798035.1). Lineage (NCBI taxonomy): Eukaryota > Metazoa > Chordata > Actinopteri > Cypriniformes > Danionidae > Danio > Danio albolineatus. Next base: position 2,938,450 of record CAIGQQ010037750.1, on the reverse strand, counting down.
GGAAATGTAAGCGTACGCAAAAGATGATACTTGAACTGATCCAAGCAGCTACGCTACTCTTCACACTAATCCAGCACAAAAATATAATTCAGTCTGTTTAGGCCGCCGTGTACTTGAGCGGTTCATTCCACTGTGGCGACACCTGATAAATAAGGGACTAAGCCGAAGAAAAATGAATGAATGAGTAACTGAACAGATCTTAACTACTGTTGAACACCTTCATGAACTCATTTTGTGATTTTTGGTTTGAATTATAAAGGTCCAGACCTTTTGACTCTGACCATCGGCTCGGATATTGGTCGAACGCCCAACACTCCACGTCCAGCGTGCAGAGGTTACTTGCATAAGCGAACACAGTCGAGTTTCCTGAAGGGCTGGAGGAAGAGATGGTTCGTGCTCAGACATGACTGCTGCCTCTACTACTACAGAAACAAGCGTGTACGTTCAGTTTTCTCTATGCATTCTTCTTCTCTGAAATGCAATGACATATGAAGTGAAGCTTTTGTTTCTCCTGAACAGGATGAAGGGAAGAGTCGAGCCCTGTCTGTGATGAGTCTGGAGGGGGCACTGGTTGAGGCCGACAGCACTTTAGGAAAGCCCTTCGTCTTCAGATGCTGCCCTGTTTCAGGAAACAGAGCTTACTACTTGTGTGCTACCTCAAACCAGGAGATGAAAAGGTGAGAACAGGCTGTGCTTTTTGAGATGAGGAGATCAATTTGTTTATTTGATAACACTTTACATAACAAATACACTTAGGAGTTTGTGGGTCAGTCGGTAGAAAGCTGATATATTAATCAGGATGTGGAAGAAGGACGTTGAGATAGCTAGAAATGTACACAGCTGCCTCTGGTGGATTTACAAGAAATTACACGTATAAAAAACAAATGTTCCACAGTAATATATTTGAGATTGTCAAAAAATGTGCATGCTGGCCTCAAGTGGATTTGTGAAAACAACAGTTGCAAGCACAAATAGTCCAGGGTACATATTTTTTGGTTCTCAAAAATGTAGCTCCCTGGCACATATATTCAGTGAGTCCTGGATGGATAAATGATTGTCAGTGTCATGAAAACTAAATTAATTTAATGTATTAAAGCACTTTTGACGTATGGCAATGCACAATAAATGCTTTACAGAAATGTGCATTACTTAGTTAGGGATGGACTGGGACTCATTTTTGGCCCTCGAGTTTTATGCCTTGGACTGGCCCACTTTAGTTCATGACTGACTATATTATAATAAAGTAATTAAATCCTCAGGATATTAGTAATAAATAGTATATTGCTCTCTCTGTTTCCGAATCTTTGCAAATATAAGTGTTGCTTCACAGTGAAAATGTATTAGAACGGCTAATAAGTGTAATGGCAGGGTTCACTTCAGGAAGGCACAGGATCGCAGGATTATCAAATATGTAGATTTATTAACAAACACTTACACGGAATAACGCAGGAATGACGTGGGGTGAATACAAGCATCAACTGAGAATACCGGACGAAGACTGAATGACACACAGGGACTATAAATACACAGGAGATGATTAAACTAATGATTAACAGGGGTGAGGTACAGGTGGAGGGGATGAACATGATGACATGGCGGGAAACAGAACAAAGGAGCACATGGTGAAGGTCACATGATGAAAACAAACACACGGAAGATATGACCTCACAATAACATTGTTTTTTTACACTTCAAGAGTTCACACTTTGCTGATGATTGATTATAAAGCTTGTTTGGCCCAGGAGAGAGCCCTGAGCTCATAAGATCCTCGAGCCCGGGGCTCCCTCTCGTTGTAAGGCGAGAGGGGAGTCTGAGCTCAGGTAGATCTCAAGAACTCCCCTGCTGTAGTCGCTAATGAACAGATAGTGATTGCTCTTAGGAGGTAACTATTTACTAGGAGCATGTCTATGGTGCCGATTTGGATTAATCAATTAACTTAAATTGCATGCTTTTGGATGGTGGGAGGAAACCAGGGAACATAAGAGAAACCCACGTGAGCACTGGAAGAACGTGTAAGCTCCACACAGAAATGTCAGCTGGCTTGGTAAGTACTAGAACTAGTGACGTTCTTGCTGTGAGGCAACAGTGCTAACCACTGGGCCACCGTGCCACCCATCTAGGAAAGGAGGAGGAGTAGGGGTGGAAGGGGGGATTCTTCAAAATGAAGATGGCTGTGATATGGAACTTAGGGTATTTATAGTGGCTTAGGAATCGTCTAATTGGTGAATCATAAATTGAATAATGGGGAACCAGCTGCAAGCAATCATAAGCACGTGATCCTCTCGAAGCTAGTTTAAACACAAAGTAATGTTTAACAGCATGTAACAGTTCATACTATTTATAAAAAGTTCTAATGTTGCTGTTTTGTTTGCACTGCTTTTATTTTTAGACTGATTATTTGATGCACAGATTAACTGTTCACCTAAACAATAAAAATGTGCTTTAGTGAAATAAACATTATAAATTATGATTTCATGCCGACTTTAAAAGCCATCTACTAAAAATTATAAAAATATGTTAATATTTGTTTTCCCTTTTTCCCTCTCAGGTGGCTGGAGGCTATGGGTAGAGCTGTTCATCCCATTACTCAGGTAATTTCCTGATCTTTCTTTATTTTCTTCCATATGACATCTCTGTGTGGATGCACAGGATCAGTGAATTAATCAAGATCTTGCCAAATAGAACACCATTGGCTGACAGAAACTGAGGTTGTTTACAGGCATCATTTCTGCCTATTACAATATGTGTTTTTTGACCACTCCTGTTCGTATTTCATCAAGACCATTCCCTCCCTCTCTCACACTTTACATCTATTTTATGGGAGTGCTTATATAGTGCAACATACAGAGATAAGTGTAACTATCTAAATCAACATGAATATGTGAAATTCGGTTGCTGCAAAAATGCTGTTGCTCCATACTTTACATTTCTGTACAGAGGTCACGTTTTGATCTTCTATTGATCTCACACATTCACATGATGTGAAGTTTGGAAGTTAGGCTTTGATCACACTGGACACGTTTTTTTGTGATAGAAGACGCCTTTTTTATGATTATATTTTATTGGATTTTTCAAGAACAACCACAAAAAAACACATACACACATACACAGACACACAAACACACAACACTCAGCACTGTCCCAGACAAATCCCAAACAATAAGTCAATGAACAAAACTACTATGACAACATAGTTTAGCAGGTGATAAAAGAAAATAATATAAAAAAATAAAAATAAGTAATTAAATAAGTAAAATAAGTAAATTAAGTCTCTGAGGAATTCACAGAGGTTGAATGGCTGGTTTGTTCATCCAGAAAGCTAAGAAATAAACCCCAAACACTGAAAAAAAAATTCTATAGAATGAGTCTTTCAGCCTGTATTACCAAAATCATGTCCACAATCCACATTTGAAATGTAGGAGGTGAAGATGACTTCCAACGCCAGAGCACAAGCCTTTTAACCACAATCATACCTAAAGACAATGATTGCTGGAGTCCATCTGGGAGATGAGAAATGTTTGAATGTCCGAAAATAGCAAGTTCTGCATCAGGTGGTAAAGATTTACCACCTATAAGCTTTTAGATCTAAAAGCTTTAGAATACCAATCAAATATGCTTGACCAAAATGTGTATTACAAAGGACAAAACCAGAAAGCATGGGAAGTTGTGTCTTCTGTCACTTTGCACCTGTCGCATAATGGTGATATGGATGGAAAAATTTTACGCAACTGAGCTTTAGTATTATGTAACCGATGGATAACCTTAAATTGAACCAACTGAAGTCTTCTGTTGACTGAACAGGACCGTTTCAATAGTTCCCACTTAGCTGATGATTGATTATAAAGCTTGTTTGGCATGCTGTCCCGGGAGAGAGCCCTAAGCTCATAGGATCCTCGAGCCCGGGGCTCCCTCCCGTTTGCAAGGCGAGAGGGGAGTTTGAGCTCAGCTAGATCTCGAGATCTCCCATGCGGGTAGCTAATGAACGGATAGTGATTGCTATGAAAAGATTACTACTTACTAGGAGCATGTCTATGGTGCCGATTTGGATTAGTCAATTAATTTAAGTTGCATGTTTTTGGACGGTGGGAGGAAACCGGGGAACCCCTGGGAAACCCACGTGAGCACTGGGAGAATGTGTAAATCCCACACAGAAATGTCAGCTGGCTTGGTAAGGACTAGAACCAGTGATGTTCTTGCTATGAGGCAACAGTGCTAACCACTGGGCCACCGTGCCACCCATCTTGAAAAGCAGGAGGAGTAGGGGTGGAAGGGGGATTCTTCAAAACGAAGATGGCTGTGATATGGAACTTAGGGTATATATAGTGGCTTAGCAATCATCTGATTGGTGAATCATAAATTTAATAATGCGTGACTAGCTGCAAGCAATCATCTGCACATGATCCTCTCGAAATTAGTTTATGAATGAACTTCACATCATCTCCAGGCATTTATCCCATGTGTCTGGAGAAAGCTCGAGAGGCGCCTTTTTGAGTGGTTTTCTAATGGCCGCAAATGTTTTGCTCACTGCTTATTCACCCTGTATGCCTTGTGTTTTAACCGCCAGTTAATCCTCATGTTTTTTCCATTACGCTATGGGCACCTGCAGTTGAAAAAGTCAGCTCTGAGTGGAAAAGAGCGATACGCCAGTCACGTCTTTTTTCACTGTCCAATGACATAAAAGCAGAGGTGTAGTTTCTGTTGACTTTTAAATGTCATGGAGACTTTTAAAATGTAGGAGAGACTAGTGGTCACTGTTTTAAGTTATGTGGATTTGTATGACTTCACAAATCATGAATATCACAATATTATTCAATATTACAATGATAACGATATCAATAGCCCTCGAACACAATACACAGCTGATTGAGTGGTTGTCTAGCAACATAAAAAGTGCAGCACACCTTGAAAAAAAAAGGTAGAGAGATGTGCCTCGCGCTCCCAGAACAGAAAAGCACGTTCACAGTGATCGGCCCCTTAGTGGGGCAAAAAGTGCAGTGAGGCCGTGTCTTTATTCTACATGGCTGTTGAATGCTCGATTCTGATTGGCTGATGAAAATTCTAAGGCGTGCCATTATTTTCAGATAAACCTACAGCTAAAGTAGTTCTATAAGTAGTTCCATTATATCACTGAATGATTTCAGTCATTTCTCTGTAAAAAAAAAAAATCTAACCAAACCATAACAAAAGTCTTTAAATGAGATGTGTAAGAACTTCAAGGTTTGAGGAGCAAAACCTGACATCTGAACTATCCCTTTAGGTGTGGTAACAAAAGTATAAGCAGAAGAATTTCCTGTTAATTCACAAAGAATTAACAGAAGAATTCCAGTCCATTTAATTAATTATTATAAAACAACGCACACCCTAGGTTTGTGCATTATTTTATAATAATCCAATGGCCCATTGTCAATTATTCCTTATATGACTACTAGTGCTCTGCGATTAAGAGGTTTTAGGGCAGATGAAATCTCTGGATTGGATTGATGAAAGCTCAATTGAATATCAAGTGTAAACAGGGTCATGGTAATACTCATCATGGTAATGTTGTAATACTTGTCATTGCAGAATCACGTGTGGGTGGACGTCACTCGGCACAACTCAAATCTGCCCCCGCTGGCAGTCAAGAACCCAGAATGCCTCGGTTTGCTCCATCAGCTGGACAGAAGCAAAGACGCATGGGTGCAGTACTACTGTGTGCTAAAAGATGGATGCCTCTATTTCTACGTCAGCATTCGCTCAACATACGCCATAGGTATGTCTAAGAAATGTTAATCTTGGAGTAGTTTACAATACTGCCATATGGAAATCCGATACGTTACAAATTTGTACTTGAAATATGTAAATATAAAGTTGAAGACAAGTGTTTTTAAGTGTTCTTAGCACTCCTGTGAACTTGATTTTTTCCAAATATTTCCCAAGTGATATTTCATAAAGAGATTTTTTGGTAACAATTTATAATAACTACATACTATGAATCATCTATTAAGCATTAGCAAATAGTGAATTCATTATTTGTTAAGCATTAACTCTACATTAATAAACGTTAGTAAGCAGTTTATACCTGCTGCTACAAATGCTCTATTCTTGACTTATAAGTACATTTATAATGCACTTAATAATTGTGTTTTCATACGTTGTTAAGGATTCATTTTTTATTACTAAATTAAGTATTTGGTTATTTATAAACCAGTAATTTAAGAGTAGTTGGTAGTTTTTAAAGATCATTTAGAAAGAGTTAGTGAACGATTAATAAACTATTCAAATCAACATTTATATATTGTATTATTCAGGCATATATTAATAGTTAATTTGTATGTTAATAAATGCTTTATTTACTCAACTTCATCCAGTTTTGTGACCTAATTTAAAGCGCGGACTATTCATGCGTTATAAATCCCATATAAAGGCTTAGGATTATTAAAGGCTCAGCTTTAGTCTAAACAATTGATATCAAAAATGTTAATTCTTGATATCAACAATTCAGTTCTTGATATCAACAATTACCTTTTTTGATATCAAGAACTGAATTGTTGATATCAAGAATTAGCATTTTTGATATCAAGAACTGAATTGTTGATATCAAGAATACATATCCTGAGAATGAATTTATTTATTTATTTATTTATTTATTTATTTATTTATTTATTTATT
>CAIGQQ010037750.1:2915745-2931792 GCA_903798035.1 Danio albolineatus | reverse complement strand
ATGTATGTATGTATGTATGTATGTATGTATGTATGAATGAATGTATGTATGTATGTATGTATGTATGTATGTATGTATGTATGTATGTATGTATGTATGCATTTATTTATTTATTTATTTATTCATTCATTCATTTATTCATTTATTTATTTAATATTAATTTATTTATTTAATATTATTTATTCATTCATTTATTCATTCATTCATTTATTCATTTATTTATTCATTTATTCATTTATTCATTTATTCATTTAATTATTTAATTATTTAATTATTTAATTATTTAATTATTTAATTATTTATTTATTCATTTATTTGTTTTATGACTTTTGCTGCTATACTTGTGTTTACTGATATCCTTGTTTGTTTGTTTTTTGTTTATTTTTGTTTGCATGTTCATTAAAACCAATAAGCAAAGAATTTTTAACAAATGGAGGTTTAGTGGGGAAATAATATTGACTCTAGCAGTTTATACATTAATGAACAATACATTTATTCGAGCCAAACTAAAAGAAACAAGACTTTCTCCACAATAAACTTATAGTACAAAATGTCTCTGTGTACGTCTTTGTTATTCTAATGGTTGAATAATTCATTTCTAAATGGCTATTTTAGTCATATTTTGATATATATTTACAAATATGTGAAATTCAACCTTCAATTTGTATGTAAAATATGTTATTTGCATATACTGTATTGGCTCTATATGGAGACATGACATGATTAGAAGATATTAAAATATTCCTTACCTATGTTAATTGTTGAATACAGTATGCTGGTGTTTTCCATTTCCTTATCTGTGCTGTGCTATGATAATTGACAACAGGTTTTTGTGTTGTTATTGCAGGAGGAATCTATCTGCATGGATACACAGTGAAAGATCAGCCGCTTGGGTCCAGAAGATCCACCATTGAGCTCAGGCCTCCGTCTGATGAGTTTAAAGTCTTCTACCTCTGTGCCGAAAACGGAAACGAGAACAAACGGTAACAAACTTTTACTGTTTTCTGAATCATGTTTATTGTAATGCCAGTGTTTCTAGAAAGAAGAGGATAGTTTAAAGACCTTAAGCATTCAAATTTATACAATAACATTTTAGATAGAACTGCAGTTTATCATTAAGTATGTAAACAGTTTTCTTCCTCATCCTGATGCTGGACTTCTTGAAACATGCATGATCTACCTTGTGATTGGCTGATCTGATATTTGTATTATCCAGCAGTTAAATGTGTAGCCAATTGTGTCAAATTTATATCTGAAATATGGAGAATATTCTGATGAATTAACACCGTTCTTCTCTATACGGTCTCTCTAGATGGATCAGCGCTATTAAATGCTCTATAACCAAATGGCTGCCATTGCATCAAGCGATTCAAGACTACATGAGTCGCCCAGCCGAGGAAACGAGAATGTGAACACAACCAACCTCGATTCTCAACACGTTTAATGGTCGAGACACAATGGTGAAGATCCTACGCCTTGTAAAGCCTTACGGACAAATCACACTGCTCAGATGCAAAGATCAGCTGGACACTGGCTGAAAGCTGTAGTAGAAACTTTACAATCCAAGTCAATGCAATACCCAATATACTGTGATTTTACATTTTGACAAACTAGTGGATTTAATCAATCTAATTCAGGAAAAAAAGCACAAGGCCCCACTAAACATAACGAACATTAAACAGCACACGTTAAGATAAAATGTAGGTGTCAGTGGTGCGTGAGATAAATGGATGAAAACGTACAAAATGACACTCCAGAAATTACCTTTAAACTTGAAAAGAGTTAAGTATTGCCGTGAGATTGTGTTCGGTCTTCATGGTTTTGATAAACTAGTTGTCGTTGGGGTATTGTGTGTAGAATTTTGAGGAAATAAATGAATTTATTCCATTTAGGAATAAGGCTGTAACATGAAAAAATGTGGAAAAAATGAAGCGCTATGAATACTTTCCAGATGCACTGTATCATGCATCCCTAGTTACTACGTTTCGCATCCACACAACTGAAATTTAAAACAGTTTAAGATTAGACAATCATCCAATCTCTGTAATAACACACGCACACATAGCAAATGGACTTGGCCCAAATGTGGCCTCATTATGGTACTGCTGGCGTGTTTCCGGCACTGGCATGCATAATGTCAGCCGAATGTGGGCCATGCATGGCAATGATGGCACTGCATGCATGACGGCGAACTACATCTGGGCCAGTTGTGGCTGGGAGGTGTGTGGCCCAGTTCAGTATAATGATTGTTCACATTGTTTAGGTAACATTAGGCTGGGTTATGGCTCAGTTTTTGGGGTTTCTGGTTAAAGTATAAACTTATAGCTGAGAATCAGTACCAATAATAAACCTTTTTGGCCCAGTTTAGGGCCAGGTTGATAAATTGGCTGAGATTTAGGCCAGTTATAGCTCATGTGTCGCCCTTGTCTTTAATCTAGTTATGGGCAACTTCAGGATTGCCATTCTTCGTGGTACTTGGGCCAAGGGAAAAGTTATTGTGTGGCCATGAGCTGGGCCAGAAAACATTAGCTATGTGGGTTATAGCTGAGAATCAGCACCAATAATAAACCTGTTTTGGCCCAGTTCAGGGCCAGTTAAGGGTGATAAATTGGCTGAGATTCAGGCCGGTTATGGCCCATGTGTGGCCCTTGTCTTTAATCCAGTTATGGGCCACTTCAGGACTGTCATTCTCTGCAGTACTTGGGCCGAGGGAAAACTTACTGTTTGGCCCAGAGCTGGGCAAGAAAAAATTTGCTATGTGGGTGGTGGTTAAAATAATGTCAGATTTCAGTCACACTATATTTTGATGGTCTTTTTCTTGAATTTAAGTCACATTCCCAGGTAGCAAAGAATTCTGGCATTTGGCATAAATCTGGCACAGCAGGCATTCATCTGGCACTGGAATACAGCATGTGGGCCAAACATGGCCCTTGTTTGGCAGAGGTGGCACTGTCTTTAAGGCGTCACACAATACTTGGGCTAGATGTAAAATGTAATATTTGGCCCAGATGTTAATAACTGATATGTGGGCCATGTAAGCTTTGCCTTTTTTTGACCCACATTTAAAATACATTCTTATTATTTTTAAATAAAGAAAAAAAACTACCAAACAGGTCGCTTCGAGAAAAGCACACCCATTGTGTGCCTAAAGCGCAATGATTCATGGGTTTATCGATTTCATTGGAAATGTGACACAACAACATATCTGGCCCAGTTCAGGCCCAGTTATGGGTTATTAACTCTATTATCTACTAAGTATTGGCCCAGATATGGTCCATGTTTGGCCCTTGTATGAAAGCCAGACTTGGTCCAGTTATGTATCGTAATTCACTGCACCATGTGGGCCAAGCAAAAGCTGGCCCAGATAAATTTTGCTATGTGGGTTGCAACTAATTCTCATTAGATTATAAGTAGACTGTTAGGTTGGGGTTAGGGTTGGGGTTATAAGGGGTTATAAACTGAGTCATAACCCAGCCTAATGTTACCTAAACAATGTGAACAATCGCTACACTGATCTGGGCCACACACCTCCCATTCACAACTGGCCTAAATGTAGTTTGCCGTCATGCATGCAGTGCCATCATTGCCATGCATGGCCCACATTCGGCTGACATTATGCATGCCAGTGCCGGCAACACGCCAGCAGTGCCATAATGAGGCCACATTTGGGCCGTTTGCTATGTGGGTACTTACCGTTTTACTTATGTGGGTAATTTTCTTATAGTCAGTTTCTTATAGTCATTTTCTTATAGTCAAATGTCTGTTGAATGTCTGTATTAACAGATATTAAGCCGACAATCTACCCTCTCAAAAATAAAGGTACACGAGCTGTCACTGGAGTGGTACCTTTTCAAAAAAGGTTTGTATTAATACATCAAGGGTACATATTAGTATCTAAAAAGTACAAAAGTGTTCCTTTTAAAATTTTTAGGTACTAATATATACTTTTGAGGTACCAATATGAACCCTTTAAGTACTAATGTGTACCTTTTGCAAAGGTACCACTCCAGTGACAGCTCATTTTTCTTTATTTCTTTAAGCTCGTTTTAGCTTTATTTCTGAGAGTGTTCTAATACTCAAATGAAAACAAAGTGTTACCCAGATTTCTCTCAGTTTAAATAAACATGAAAACTTTGGCCAGAAATGTACTTTTGTTCCAGCTAAATCTTCAAAGTATTTTTGAATAAGCTTCACTATCTAGTGTTGATAAATCAGCTAGTAAAAGACTGTAAAGTTGTGTTATGCTAGCATGTGTGGGAATGCTAATGTGTGTTTGTTCCCAATATGAAGTTTGTTCCCCACCACACAAATACAAATATCTGAGCGGTCAAACACTTAAAAATGCAGTAAAATTCTCTGTAAACATTCAGGATGAATCTAAAAATAACTGCATGAAATATCTTCAAGTGCTTTTATGACAGCAGAGCAGCAGCGAGGACAGGAAGTTGTCACGGCAACCAGAAGCACTGCATGCTGTGCTGTGACGGCAACTAGAGGCTTAGGAACATATAAGTAGAAACATAATTCAGACTAAGAGGTACAAGGCTTCAGACTGAAGCATTACTTATTTATTTGACACATTTCATATGAGAAGCCAATGATACTGACTGACATTTTTTGTTCCTGTCACAAGTTTGCAGGATTTCTTATAGTGTTATTTTAAGGTCTCTTGTTACTTTGTAACCTTTTTGTTTCATACTTTGAATTTGTATGACATGTTTTTCATTTTCTGCATTTTTAATCTTGTACATAATACACATTTTTTTAACGGTTTTGCTGTATAGGCCAGGAGCAATGCATTTTCTACACTTTATGTGACTGTTTATGTATTGGTCTCTAGACCATTTCAATGTGGTGATGTCATTGGCCCATGAACATTGTCTGCTAATTGTCAAACTATTTCATAACTGTACCAAGAGGCAATGCAATCATACCTTTGTGTTAAAACAGTTCTTATAACATGATTTATCAATATGTGGACCTTTTTGGATTCTCAGAAGCTCTGGAAAATAAAAATGTAAAACAGGAAATACATAAAGACTATTGTTCTTGTTGACATCCCTCAAAATGGTCTATAATTATTGCTCCACTGGGCTCGCGCGGCTACAACCTCCGCCCACACTCATCAGCGTGACGAAGCCGACTAATGACAGAGCTTACGCTACGTGTCGTTTCGACGTGTAGTTACAATTTTGGAGAGGTGCATGTCAGCGTTGGCCACTGCCACGGTGACCATGTGAGTTTTATTATTATTATTATTATTATTATTATTATTATTATTATCATTATTATTATTATTGTTATTATTATTATTATTATTGGGGCGTCACGGTGACACAGTGGGTAGCGCTGTCGCCTCACAGCAAGAAGATCACTGGTTCGAGCCTCGGCTGGGTCAGTTGGCATTTCTGTGTGGAGTTTCCATGTTCTCCCCGTGTTGGCATGGGTTTCCTCTGGGTGCTCCGGTTTCCCCCAAAAGTCCAAAGACATATGGTACTGGTGAAGTGGGGAAGCTAAATTGTCTGTAGTGTATGTGTGTGAATGAGAATATATGGGTGTTTCCCAGTGATGGGTTGCAGCTAGAAGGGCATCTGCTGCGTAAAACATATGCTGGATAAGTTGGTGGCTCATTACACTGTGGCGACCCCAGATTAATAAAGGGACTAAGCCGAAGAGAAAATAAATGAATGAATGAATGAATGAATAAAACTAATATTATAAAATTCTGTAAATGAGAAACGTATGCAGATAAAAAAAACAGACTAAACTGTTTACTTTTAAAATCACTTCATATTTTTTGTTAAATTTGAATTTACAGTGGTCCCTCACTATAACATGGTTCACTTTTCGCGGCCTCGCAGTTTTACTGATTTTTTTCGTGTAATTAAACATGCCTTTTTCCACAGCGCATTGTGTTCTGTGTCCTGATTGGCTGTTGTAGACCATTGTCAATCAATCTCCTCCGTGCCGTGTCTCCTGTACAGTACAGAATGCGTTCAGCTTGTCAAATTTACATAAATCTTTGATTGCTAGTGCTGTACTGTATGTTTGCAAGTTTTCTCCCCGCAATGTCGATGAAACGTTCTCCACTGTCAAAGGAAACTGCGATAGCACCCAAAAGGCAGAGGAAGATGCTAACAATCACACAAATAGTTGAACATCTGGACATGCTAAAAGAAGGTTGAAGTTATGTGGATGGAGGGCACCATCACGTAATAAATAAACGAAGAACAAATAGTTTTGATCTTTAGTTTCATTCTATAATGCTGGACGTATTTTTCTATGAAGGTTTGAACTGTGAAAGTGTTTAAACCAGAGAGAAAAGTGTGAAAATGTTAAGGCCAGTCTGAGATAAGTGTATAAAGTGTGTAGTGACGTTAACACAACTATAATAATTGTAAAAAACTAAAACTGACTACTTTTCCCTGAGATGGGTTGCGGCTGGAAGGGCATCCGCTGCGTAAAACAAATGCTGGATAAGTTGGCGGATCATTCCGCTGTGGCGACCCCGGATTAATAAAGGGACTAAGCCGAAAAGAAAATGAATGAATGAATGAAAACTGACTACTTTGCGGATTTCGCCTATTGTGGGTTATTTTTAGAACGTAACTCATGCGAATAACAAGGGACCACTGTATCTTATTATTATGTATTTTTTACTCATTTACAAACACTTGTTTCAGTAATGTAATTTTCCAAAATATAGTTCATATTCATGAAATGCTTATTTAAAAAAAAAAAAAAAACTTGGTCACACTTGGATATGGCTACATCATATCACCCTGCAGCCTTAGACCGGTTACTCACTAAAGCCAAGCAGGGCTGAGCCTGGTCAGTACCTGGATGGGAGACCACATGGGAAAACTAGAGCCACTTTTCCACTATCGTGCTGAACCGTTCTGTTGATTGAAAGTGATTAGAGGTGGAATAAATAATATATTTGAAATCTCTGTACATAGAAATATAATCAATGATAATGCAACAATAATAGTGCATTTGTATTATAGTGGCAGAAATATATTTTTGGACCGGCCTTGTCAAAAGTTAGCGGGCATTTTAGTAGAAATAGCACTTAAATGCTTTCATTTTTAACAATAAATTAAATAACAGCGATTTTATATCAAAAATTTATGAGGAAATATACACTTTGATGGTAAAAAATAACCTTTTAAGCGGTGGCTGTTGTTTGTTTCAGTATTCAAACATTAAATATGCCTAACGAATGCATCAAGTTAAATAAAAAACTAATATGAAAACACATCAGGATAGAAAGGATATTATATTTCGCAAAATGCTGCTCTTTTATCTTTGTAGTTTTATCATCTTATTTTTGCTATTTTATTTATTTGTTTGTCTTAACTAACAAGCTATAGAAAAAGTCTTGCTTGACGTTTTAGAAAATATTTTGCGTATGCGTATATATCTTTATATATTAAAGATCACAGAGAACAAAAAAACAAAAACACAGAAACATGTTATGCCCCATAAATGTCAAACTTATGTATAACTGAATCATATAATGGCTTATAGCTGAAATGATGAAAATTGCTCATTTTATTTTTATAAAACATTTGTCAAAACGTATTGAAATTTTTTTGAGTAAAAGCAAAACCGACATTTAAGAATCCATATTTATTTAATTAATTCATTCATTTGACTTGTTTATTGGTGCATATACAGGCTATTATTTAAATCTTACAACAGTACCTTGGACAGCTACAGTGCCACTCCGTAAAGCTTTCAAGCAAAGTTCAAAAATAAAAGAAAGAGTTGACTTTCCTTTGGACGGCCGACAGTACAGCGCGTCTTCCTTCAGGTGGTCTAGCTGGTATTAAATTAACAAGCCGTCTGAGATTTGAATAAAAAGTGCCATTATTTCCTCATTGTTCAATGATATAGCGATGTTGTTGTGGATTGTGGGCATCGATGATGTTAAGCGTGTCTTACTCGCTTTATACAATGCGCAGCAGAAAAAAAAGTTCCCCGGATCAGAGCGAGTTTTTGTGCTGCTGAATCAGCGCTGCATGCAATAAACTCACACTTGGTCAGGCGAAGTAAAGGTCCCTTTGCCTAGGATGTCAATCAAATTAATCAAGCTCTAGCCACAAATAAAATAGTATGCTATTTTATTATTTTAAGACTTTAGATGACTGGTTAGTAATTATATCAAAATTAGTATCATGGTTAGGCTATTCGAGTCAATGAAATAATAACTTTATTACATAAAATATTTCGTAAGAATGTGGTGATTGCTTGGCAACAGAGCCGCAAAGACAACACACATAATCAGTCAGCACAGTTCAGCACGGTTGCTAACCGTGCCGAGAATTCTGGGCCGAGAACAGTTTGTAATTGTGCCGCGCCGTTCCAGGCTCAGTGGAGAAACAACCGGAAACGATCCGAAGTGTTCTTAGAACGGTTCGACACGATAGTGGAAAAGCAGCTTAGGTTGCTGTTGGAAGTGGTGTTAGTGAGGCCAGCAGGGGGTGCTCAACCTGTGGTCTGTGTGAATCCTAATGCCCCGAGAAAGTGAAGGGGACACTATACTGTCAGTGAGAGCCGTCTTTCGGATGAGACGTTAAACCGAGGTCCTGACTCTCTGTGGTCGTTAAAAATCCCATGGCACTTCTCGTAAAGAGTAGGGGTGTAACCCCGGTGTCCTGGCCAAATTCCCTCTCGGCCTTAAAGCATCATGGCCTCCCAGTCATCCCCATCCACTGAATTGACTGTATCACTGTCTCTCCTCTCCACAAATAGCTGTTGTGTGGTGAGCACACTGGCACCGTTGTCCTTTGGCTTCCGTCGCATCATCCAAGTGGACTCCCCTCATGATTGTGAAGCGCTTTGGGTGTTAATTCACCTAATTCCCCTTTAGCACATGTCTTTGAACCTCATGCCTCTGACCTCTAAAGGTGCTCTCGCAACCTTTCTCGCAAATCTCTCGCAATCTCGCAAATCGCTGGTTTGATCACAGCTCAGAACAGGATGGGTGCAGTAGAACCGGTGGGTTACATGTGGGGGCTTGTCCGGGGTGGGAGTGAGGTTTAGTTGATTAGAATATTAAGAAATATTCTTTAGACTCTGAATTACTGAGTCACTTTCAGATCAGTACAACAACACATGACGTGTCCAGTTGTAAATATTCTCTTATGTTTACTTTAGGGTTTGATGTATATTGAAGTTCTTGTATTGTATGTAAATAGCCTGTGCAACTACAGTATAAGTAAGCTCGCCAAAATACAGACCTGCACCTCACACAAGTTGTTCTTGTAAAAAGAGTTGATTACATGGTTAAAGAGTTACCAGCAATATTTGACTTGTTTCATTTTTTGAAGCAAAATCAAAAATATTACTAATGACGATTAATAATCAAGTGACTGAGGTTTACAGAAAGCGTTTGTATGTCATTCGGTGTAACAATGGTTTGCAAACTATTTACATTTTTTCAAGCACATTTAGAGCTGAACAACCAGTTGTTGGAGTATTAAAAGATTACATAAGCAACACAGTTTGTTATTATTATTATTTTCATTATTATATAATATATTATTACCTCTCCATAATCATGATAGAGTGGTTTGAGTGCCTGAGTGATCCAAGGAGCTATGTTGTTGGGAGCTAAAAGCACCTGGCAGGGTCTCCCAAGGCAAAAAAGGTCCTAAGTAACAGTGCGGTTCAAAAACCCCTTTTGGATCTAATTAAAACCAAGGACCATGGTGTAACTTGGTATGGCACATCCGGGGCCTCACCCTGGAGCCAGGCTTGGGGTTGAAGCTTAAATGCGAATCCTGATGGCCAGGTTTTATGCCACAGAACCTGACCAGGCTCAGCCCGAAAGTGCGACTTGGGACCATCCTGTAGGGAGCTGTAAGGGGCTGTGCATTGTGAAATGGGTAGTGATCAAAGGCCAGGCCCAATCCTCGAACAGAGGAACTGGCTCTTGCAACATGGAATGTCACTTAACTAGGAGGGAAGGAGTCCAAGCTTGGGTGGGAGGTTAAACGGTATCTACCAGAGATAGTCAGTCTCGCCTCCATGCACTGTTTGGGCTATGGAACTCAACTTCTTGAGAAGTACTGGACACTCTTCTACTCTGGAGTTGCCCAAGGTGAGAGGTGGTGGGCTGGTGTGCACTTTCTTATAGCTCACCAACTTAGCTGCCATGTATTGGAGTTTTCCCCGGTGAATGAGAGGGTCACCTCCCCGCGCCTCTGGGTCGAGGACAGGTCTCTTACTGTAGTTTGTGCTTACGGGCCAAACACCAGTGTAGAGTACCCAGCCTTCTTGGCCTGTTAAAAAGGGGTCTGACTGGCGACTCTGTTGTTCTACTGGGGGACTTCCATTGTGATACCTGGAGTGGTGTGATTGGAAGGATTGGCCTCCCTGATCTGAACCTGAGTGGTGTTCTGTTGTTGGACTTTTGGTGCTAGTCACAGTTTGTCCATAACAAATACCATGTTCGAGCACAGTTTACACAGTCCCAGGACACCCTAGGACGGAGGATGATGATCAACTTGTTGTTGTTTCAAATGATCTCTGACCATATGTCCTGGACACTCAGGTAAAGAGATGGACAGAGCTGTCAACTGGTCACAAACTGGTTGGGGGTTAGATCTGCTGGCAGAGGAGGAGGCCAGATAGACCTAGCACACTCAAATGTATTGTGTGGGTCTTCTGGGAACATCTGACTAAACCACATGACAGAGGGATTTTTATTCTCACCTCCGGAAGAACTCTGACCAGATCCCAAGTAAGGCTGGAGACATTGAGACCAATTGGTCCATGTTCTCTTACTCTATTGACAATGCGGCCATGAGGAGCTGTGGTGCCTGTTGCGGCAGGAATCCATGAACCTGGTGGTGGACACCAGAAGTAAGGAATTCTGTCAAGCTGAAGGAGTCCTACCATGCATGGCTAGCTTGTAAGACTCCAGAGGCAGCTGACGGGTACCGACAGGCCAAGGCTGCTGCAGGTCGGCCGCTTGCAGAGGCAAAAGTTCTGGCCTGGGAAAAGTTTGGGGAAACCATGGAGGATGAGGTGCAGTTGTGACATTTAGTTACATTTTTGAGAGGTGCACATCAGCGTCGGCGTCAGCCAGTATATGAGTATGCGACCACATGAAGGCTGTGCCAGATTACACGCATGCACTCCATGAAAAACTATAAATCAGCCTTAAAGAGGGGGAAGTAGTTCAACACCAACTCTATTTACAGTGAAAGTGGGGAGCTGTTCATTTTGACTGGGGGTGTTGTCGGACAACAGAAGTAATATTTTGAGGACCTCATCAATCCCACTTACACAAATCGATTAAGCAGAGTTTGGCAATGCAAAGGTTGACCTAACCATCACCCAGACTATTTTCATATGAGCATACAACATACCTATAACCCAGGTTTCAAGCTCCATAGTGGCAAAGCAGCAAGGGTGGATGAGAAACACCTTATGTATTTTAGATCTCTGGATGTCGTGGGGCTGACATGTTTCTACAACATTGACTAAAGGTCGGGGACAATACCTCTAGATTTGGCAACTAGGGGGGTGGTTCCCATTTTTAAGAAGCGGGACTGGAGGGTGTGTTCCGACTATAGGGGGATCACACTCCTCAGCCTCCTTGCAAAAGTCAATGCCAGGGTATTGGAGAGGAGGATTTGGCCGATGGTTGAACCTCAAATCCAGGAGGAATAATGCAGACTTCATCCAGGCCATAGAACACTACACAGCTCTATATCCTCACTAGGGTGCTCGATGGTTTATGGACTTGGAGAAGGCATCTTGGAGAAGTTCATTGTGGACTTGGAGAAGGCATCTTAGAGAAGCAATCTAAAATGTCAACAAAATCAAGAGACCAGAATTTGTCATTGTTTTTTGTGTAAAATGTATTCTCACAAATCTGACATATCAAAAGTACAGCATAAAAACAGTGTATCACATATAAGCACATATAAAAACATTCTGCATCTGTTCAAAAGTACAAAATACATTGCAACATTAAAAAAAGTAAAGCACAAAACAATGGATCCATGCTTAAATACAAATGAATGAAGGCGTTGCATGTGGTCTTTCATTAAAAAAAACACCGCAAATGCAGCAACAATATTTGCTCATCTTCTAAGATAATTTAAGATGAATAAAATGAATCTGCTTGAATGACCTGTTTAAAATGTTTTGCTGGTAATGTATCCTTAAACCAAATAGACCAGTAATAAATCATATGTCACATATTTGGCACATTAGTACGTGTAATGTCGAGTTCAGACTGCATGATTTTAACCCCGATTTTGACTGCTGACAGGTTTTGAGAAATCGCAGACAAAATGCCTGAAATCACAGGCAAATCGGTGCTCGTGCACGCGAGTGACAATCACACAGTGTGAACTATCAAAGACGTCATCTGAAAGAATCGCCGATGAGTCGCCGATGCCTGTCAGATATTTGGCGTGCTGAATATCTGGAGCTGTCGGCGATTCAAATCATGCCTTGTGAAATGAGTTTTGACTGAAAATAACATCAGTGATC
This sequence comes from Danio albolineatus, assembly GCA_903798035.1. Lineage (NCBI taxonomy): Eukaryota > Metazoa > Chordata > Actinopteri > Cypriniformes > Danionidae > Danio > Danio albolineatus. The sequence goes on along the minus strand of CAIGQQ010037750.1, from coordinate 2,919,276 downwards.
GCCTACAGCCAATGAGAGAGCAGCATCCACTAGTGTGGGTACCTGCAGGCCAGCGGGAGGTTGAGGGAGAAGTTAAAAGCGCTCATTTTCAGTTTATTCGGACACAAGAAATGAAGGAAAAACTAGCAGAAATTTGGCAGGAGGCCCTGTGTCTGTTTGACATGTAATCTGAGCAAAACCACAACCGGGTCGAAAAAAAAAAAAGTTGAGCAGAAATTACTAAGTCCCTTCAAAGCCAGGGGAGCAAATATGTACATTTTCTACCCCATTAACGGATTCTTTCTTGTTTTGTAGTTAATATCAAAAGATATACGACGTGTTTTTGGGTGTGAGACGTAGTTTGGACAAAGTTGTCGTTGATTCTTTCTATTTTAAAGTCATGCAGTGTGAAACTCCCTGTCGTCGATCCATCTTGCAGTGTAAACAAAGAAGCGACAAAACACTAGCTCAGATAATCATGCAGTGTGAACACATCTGTGACACGACTACTTTGAAAATCATGCAGTCTGAACTCGGCAAAACACAACAAACACGGCAACACATTTGATTGAAATGACTAGTTTGATACACACGCATACAGTCTAAATAATAGATTCGGTCAATAATAGATTCAGTCAGACAAATGTAACGCTAATTTATATACCCGTCCATGATTTTTTTAATTTACTGACAGTGATCACACTTTATTTTGATGGTCCGTTTGTTGAATTTAAGTAACACTGCATCTACATGCCAACTAATCTTCATTAGATTATAAGTAGACTGTTAGATTGGGGTTAGGATTAGTTGACATGTACTTGCAACAGATATGCTAGCTTACAGATATGCTATAAACAGACAGTCTACTGATACTCAAACCGACCATCGAAACAAAGTGTTACCCTGACAGTTTATTAGAAATGTTTCTTTTTTTTTCTTACATAGAAAGAACAACATTCCCAATGATTGGTGTTCATTAAACAGTCTATATTGTGGGTGAAAGACTGTGGACTGTAAGTTCTTTTCAATAAATAAGGTATATTTTGCACACTAAACGTGGCTTTTGTTTGCTATACTTACAGTAGACTCACTGGAAAATCAAACATATTATTAAAACTCCAAAACTTTACAGTACAAAAACAATTCTCTGAGGTTTTCAGCTGAAATGAGCAAGAAAGCAACGATTTTATTCTTTTTCACAGAAATTAAGGTAGATTATCAGTTAATGATGAATCCCTTTTTCTAGGTTCTTTGCACAGTGGTATGTTTTAAATTCAAAACACTTTTACAGTGGTATGTGATTTGTAAACTAATAAATCTTACAATTTTCTATCTAGTTATGGCTTTTTCAATGTGGCAAACTTAGGCTGTGATTACACTAATACGTTTTTGTTTTAAAACACTTCATTTCAGTGGGTCAGAGATGGCGGAGTAGTGTGGATGCCAGGCGAATCTGTAAAAAAAAGTATGCATTTTAAAGGGGTGGTCCACTACGATATCATATTTGAAACTTTAGTTGATGTGTAATGTAGCTGTGTGAACAAAAACAACATCTCTGAATGTAAGACGCTCAAAGATCAATGCAAATGGAGACATTGGCTATTACAGAGTTAGCTTAGCAAAGCCTACAGTGAATGAAGTTTGGGGACTACAAAAAAATACATCCGGGTTAATGATGTCATAAAGCCTTCAGGTTACAAGCAAACACCCCACGCAGCAAAGGGGCATGGCTAGATGTGCTGTGATGTTATAGCAGGACGCTTCCTGGAGACATGGAGCCGATCCGGGAATTTCAGCACATTATGTTAGCTGACCAATCAGTGCCTCTTGATTGCGGGCATTAAGGGGAACTAGGAAATATGACAGTCGTTTTCATGTTAGCTGAGAAGCTTTATATAATCAAAGTAAGATATATTAAAAAATAATGTGATTTTTCACAAATGAAGCACGAGCACACATTGCTTTGCACCCCATAAACACAATCAAGCTTTAAAAAATACACTCTGGACCACCCCTTTAAAACAAAAACGCACTAATGTAAACAGCACCTATTAACTAGTTTACAAATTACAAATACTACTTAAACCTGATATAGCCATTAAGAAAGTTCAGAGAGGTTTCATAAAAGTTATAGTGCGCTGTTTACATTTACCTTGTTGTGACAACATACATGACTTAGCCGAATTCACAAGTGCTCTTCCTCGCGACCATTTGCATGTACAGCCATCTGCTGTTAAGGCTGGCTCACACTGTGTGATTTTTTTAAAATCCTGAACGATTGTGGCACGTCAGACTGCACGAACATGGCTCACGTCACACTGTAAGATCTCAGCTGTCATAAAATCAGACTGAACGACAATGAAGATGCGCCAAACACGAAAGAAAAAGACATCATCCACCCGTGACACTTTCATTATGAAATGATTTCTCACAGCAAGTGTAAACTAACTGTAGCGGCAATTTTGCACACAGCGCGCCTCAATAATAAAACCAGGAAGAAAAAAAAATGGCCGCGGTCATTTAAATTGTTGCGTGGATTGCGTCATCAAATTTGGTGCTCCTATTGGTTTTTAGATTGACGCTCATCGCAGCTGAGAACACTGCCAGAACTTCATCAAAGAAAAAATCTGATTGCAACAGGCATTAAGTGGCTGTCTGTGAACATGTCAAACCAACGATCAAAGATCACAGATTTTAGCCTAGGATTTCCGGAATCTTTTAGGATTTGCCAAATTTGTCTTAGATGGCAAAATCATGGCTGAATTCTCACAGTGTAAATGGCTATTTGCCATGTAAAACTATGCTAAAGCATCATCTGCTGTTCCAAACTAGCCTAGAGTGCCATATGTTCTTAAAATCCAGTCCAGAGCTGTTAAAAACTAGCCTAGAGAGCCGACTGCTGTTAAAAACTAGGCTGTAGAACAGGGGTGGGCAAACTCGGTCCTGGAGGGCCGGTGTCCAGCACAGTTTAGCTCCAACTTTATTCAAACAGACCTGCTTATAGATTTCTAGTGATCTTAAAAATACTGATTAGCATGTTCAGGTGTGGAGCTAAACTATGCAGGACACCGGCCCTGCAGGACCAAGTTTGCCCACTCCTGCTGTAGAACCATCTGCTGATAAAATCAGTCTAGAGTGCCCTCTGTTTTGTAAAAACCTGCCTAGAACACCACCTGCTGTTAGAAACTAGCCCAGAACTGTTAGCCTAGAGTGCCGTCTGCTGCTAAAAACTAGTCCTGCACTGTTAAAAATTAGCCCAGAGCGCTGTCTGCTATTAAAACTAGCCTAGAGCAACATCTGCTGTTAAAAACTAGCCTATAGCGCTGTCTGTTCTTAAAAACTAGCCTAGATTGCCATCTGTTTTTTAAACCCTGCATAGACTGCATCTGCTGTTAAATTCCAGCCCAGAGCGCCATCTGCTGTTAAAAACTAGCCTAGAGCACCATATGCTGTTAAAAACTAGCCTAGAGCACCATCTGCTGTTAAAAACTAGCCAAGAGCACCATCTGCTGTTACAAACTAGCCTAGAGCAACATCTGCTGTTAAAAACTA
>CAIGQQ010037750.1:2890582-2901785 GCA_903798035.1 Danio albolineatus | reverse complement strand
TGATCGCTGTGATTGCGGGACGTGAGAGCCTGACCAATCCGTAACAGAGGTACAGTAAATGCGCAAATTGACCGTGGTGAATGGTCACCAGTACACAGTGACGTCATTGGGTTTTCAGTGTTTCTGCACATTAATTCATGAGAAAGGTTAGATTTAATCATAGTGCGCTACTATTATAACTACATTATTATGCATGAGAACGTTTCGTCTGACTCCTCTGTTAAAACATAATTATTTAAAAATTGTGATGTGTGATCGAGGCACCATGGTGGCTCGGTGGTTAGCACTGTCGCCTCATAGCAGGAAGGTTGCTGGATCGAGTCCTGGCTGTTTCAATTGGCATTTCTGTGTGGAGTTTGCTTGTTCTCTCCGTGTTCATGTGGGTTTCCTCTGGGTGCTCCGGTTTCCACTACAGTACATAGACATGCGCTATAGGTGAACTGGATTAACTAAATTGGCCTTTTGTATGAGTGTGTGTGCAGAGTGAATGACATGTTTCCCAGTGCTGGGTTGCGGGCGGAAGGGCATCCGCTTCATAAAACATATGCTAGTGTTTATTACACTGTGGCAACCTCTGAAACAGAGATTAAGCTGAAGGTGAATAAATGAATATATTAAGAATTAAGTATGTGACATCTAAAAGTAAGGCGACACGGTGGAGCAGTAGGTAGTGCTGTCGCCTCACAGCAAGAAGGTTGCTGGTTCGAGCCTCGGCTGGGTCAGTTGGCATTTCCGTGTGGAGTTTGCATGTTCTCCCCGTGGTTGCATAGGTTTCCTCCGGGCGCTCCGGTTTACCTCACAGTCCAAAGATATGCGGTACAGGTGAATTGGGTAAGCTAAATTGGGTAAGCTAAATTGTCCGTAGTGTATGTGTGTAAATGAGAATATATGGATGTTTCCCAGAGATGGGTTGCGGATGGAAGGGCATCCGCTGCGTAAAACAAATGCTGGATAAGTTGGCTCTTCATTCCGCTGTGGCGACCCCGGATTAATAAAGGGACTAAGCCTACAAGAAAATTAATGAATGAACTTCTAAAAGTATCAATGTTCTCACACAGGTACAGAGTACAGATCAAAATTGGAGAACAGCCCACAATTTAGTCAATTTCGAGGTCACTTCCTATTTGAAGAAATCCTAATAGGAGTAAAAGAGCAGGTTTGCGCATATTTTTTGGTTGTCAAATGAACCGTATCATTTTCTTTTACAAATTAAATACAAAGTATGTTAACAAATGTGTGTGCACATTCAGCTATCAGTTAAGCCACAGCTTGTAGTGAAGCTGGTGTTTGTGGTTGCTGCCAAACTTCCGGTCTGAGACTGTTGGCCTGGTACATCTGTTCTGAAACTGTTTTAACATAGATGGTGCTGATTTCTGTTGAGCTACATTTTCGTTGTCTGAGACCTAAATATGCCACAGACAGCAAGCATTCGACTGTAAAATGTAAATATATATACACAGATAGGTATTTAAATATTGGTCTTGGACAGTTTTTGCATAAACACAGTTGGTTAGGTCATATAAAGTCTACATCAAGAGCTGGAGCAATATATTAGATCTGTTTGTCCATCTTTAAGGGACAGCAGACTAATGTGCAAAGTAACAGCACTGCATTGCATTTCTTCAATGACAGCTTGCACAGTTTGTATTTCAAATTGAAATTTATATTTAATTAGTCACATGCACAGTACGATGTTCAGTATTTACACTCACCGGACGATTTATTAGGTACACCTGACCAACTTCTCGTTGACGCAAATTTATAATCAGCCAATCACATGGCAGCTACTCTTGACATGTCTAGACATGATCAAGACGATCTGCTGCAGGTCTACAGGGATTTTCACACACAACCATCTTTAGGGTTTACACACAATGGTCAGAATAATTGAAAATATCCAGTGAGCGGTGTTGATTCTGTGTTGATTCTTGTTGATGCCAGAGTTCAGAGAAGAATGGCCAGACTGGTTTCAGCTGATAGAAATGCAACAGTAACTCAAATAACCACTCACTACAACCAAGGTCTGCAGAAGAGCATCCCTGAACACACAACACGTCCAACTTTGAGGCGGATGGGCTACAGCAGCAGAAGACCACACCGGGTGTCACTCCTGTCAGCTAAGAACAGGAAGCTGAGGCTACAATTCACACACGCTCACCAAAATTGCACAATAGAAGATTGAAAAAACATTGCCTGGTCTGATGAGTCTGATTTCGGCCTCCACAATCACCAGATCTCATTCCAATAGAGCAATAATGATGTGCAGCCGACAAATCTGCAGCAACTGCGTGATGCTATCATGTCAATATGGACCAAAGTCTAACTGAAATATTTATTTTACCTTCCCTCTCTCCACTCACCATCATGAACAGCACTGTGGCTGCAGTGGAGTCATTCAGGTTCCTGGGCACCACCATCTCTCAGGATCTAAAGTGAGACACTCACATAGACTCTATTGTGACGAAAGCCCAGCAGAGACTGTACTTCCTTCGTCAGCTGAGGAAGTTCAACCTGCCACAGGAGCTGCTCGTACAGTTCTACTCAGCTGTCATCCAATCCATCCTCTGCACTTCAATCACTGTCTGGTTCGGCTCAGCTGCAAAAACCTACCTCCATAGACTACAGCAAAGTCTGGACTGCTGAACGAATAACTGGCACTACCCTTCCTACACTTCAAGAACTATACTCTTCCAGGGTGAGTAAAAGGGCTCGCAAAATCACCCTGCACTCAAAAAAATTATTCAAAGATGATTCCTCAGATTTACTTAATATTTTTAAGTTGTGGTTGTAATCAATTTATTTAGGTTGAATTTAAACAAACAAATCAAGTTGAACATTAGTAAATTTAATTTGTTTGTTTAAACTCAACACAAATAAATTGTTTGCAACAATTTTGCAGACATTATTTTTTTCAGTGTGGACGCCTCGCACTCAGCACACTTCCTGTATGAACTGTTACCGTCTGGTCGGCGCTACAGAGCACCGAGCACAAAAACTGCCAGGCACAGGAAGAGTTTCTTTCCTCAGGCCATCTACCTCATGAACAGTTAAATATTTTCCTATTGTGCAATAAACATGCAATACTTTCTCATACGCACTTGTACACAGCACCTTATAACAATATACAATGCAATACTTCTCCTTACGCATTTATACACAGCACCTTATAACCTGTATCTTTATAACAAATCTGTACATACATCTCAACATCCAGATCTTTTTGGACTGACTGCATCTCTGTTTAATGTCTTTCATGTTTTTTTCAAATTTATTCTGTGTTGTCACTTGTCACTTTATGTACACTGGAAGCTTCTGTAGCCAAAGCAAATTCCTTGTGTGTGAAGCACACTTGGCAATAAAACTGATTCAGATTCTGATTGTTCACAAAGGATTCAGGCAGTTCTGAAGGCAAAAGGTGGTCCAACCCGAAACTAATAAAGTGGCCGGTGAATGTGTGTGTGTGTCTGTAAATATATATATATTTAAACTGAACTTGTTGGTTTGCTGGTCAAGAGGAAATAATTTACAGAGTCAATTTTTTTGCTAATATCTCAAGTCCACTTGTCATTTTCTCTCTTGCATTAATAAGTGATTACATGTAGCTTTTGCTTGGACTTTAAATACTTCTCATGTCATATTTTGAGGAAGTTGAGCCTTCAATCACACATTGTCAGAAAATGACGCAGGCCACTTCGAATGCATCCTTTGGAGGATGCAGCCTCTGAAATGTGACACAGCTCATGTCTATATGCCTAACTGCATTGAGTTGCTGCCATGTGATTGGCTGAATATAAATTTGCATTAACGAGCAGTTGGACAGACGACACAGTGGCGCAGTAGGTAGTGCTGTCGCCTCACAGCAAGAAGGTCACTGGTTCGAGCCTCAGCTGGGTCAGGTGGTGTTTCTGCGTGGAGCTTGCATGTTCTCCCTGCATTCGCATGGGTTTCCTCCGGTGCTCTGGTTTCCAGTACATGTGAACTGGGTAGTGTATGAGTGTGGATGAGTGTGTATGGATGTTTCCCAGGGATGGGTTGCAGCTGAAAGGGCATCCGTTACATAAAACATGTGCTGGATAAGTTGGCGGTTCATTCCGCTGTGGCGACCCCAGATTAATAAAGGGACTAAGCTGAAAAGAAAATGAATAAATGAATGAATGAGCAGTAGGACAGGTGTACCTAATAAAGTGGCCGGTGAGTTTATAGTGCATATCTTTGGACTGTGGGGGAAACCGAGGAGAGAATGCAAACTCCACACAGAAATGCCAACTGACCCAGCTGGGACTCGAACCAGCAACTTTCTTGCTGTGAGGCAACAGTGCTACTGTAACCACTGAGCCACGTTGTCGCCTAACATGATTTAAATTGTTTTTAAATAACAGTGCAATAGTCTTTCTATTCTTTTCTTTCCCCCCAATCGTTCCAGTACCCATCTTTATCCCTATGTTGACTATTTCTGACGTATGTCTGATTTTATGTTACATTCTAATAAAACAAAAACTCCAAAAAGCATTTCCCATCACTGTTGTTTAATCTGAATATTTACTAAAGAGCCACGAAACTGGAAAAAAATATGTATTCACAAAACAACAATATTAAATATATACATTTTACATATGTATATACTTTTTCAAACAGGTTGTGTAGTGTGTAATCAGCTGTTGGTGAACGTACAGTAAAAACTCTTCAAACAATAAATAAAGTTATGACTTCCCAAAACAAAACTGATTCTGAACTGTCAGTATTTCCAGTATTACTGCTCAAACTTATGCAAGGTTGCAAGAAATTTGCATAATGTCAGTCTATAATCTTGACTCGCTATTTGCAAACTACTTCTGCTTTGATAAGAGTTTGGTTCATGTTGTTGTCAAGTCAAAGAGATGCTGAATTTCTGCTCAGTTTTGTAATGGCATTGTGGATTCTTACTTTGTATATTGTATATTTTGCATATGCCTTCAGTTTTATATTAAACTTTACTAGTTTCCAGTTTTGTACTGTGTTATTTTAGCATCATAGATATTAGCACATCAGTTTCATGTTCTCGTGTAGTGTATTTATAGCACTCAGCAGTACAGTTTTGTTTTGTTTAGTCAGTGTTTCTGTAAGAAAATGTCATACATTCTTTGAATTTGCAGTGAAAACCCCCTTTTGGAACTTTTTTTTTGTTAGACAGTTCTCATTTGTCCATGATTACACCGTTATATTGCGTAATGGGCTTTGAGGCCTTGTTTTTGAATATCTGTAAATATTTTAAAATCAAGATTCATTTACTTGAGAAGCATGAAGTGAAACTAAGCATATTTGTTTGTGGACTTCAGCTGTGCCTTCAACACCATCGTCCCATCACTGCTCGAGTACAAACTGAGCCAGCTCTCAGTTCCTAGCTCTGTCTGTCAGTGGATCACCAGCTTCCTGACAGATAGTCAGAAAGGGCAAAATCACGTCCGACAGCCGCACCATCAGTACTGGTGCCCCCCATGGATGTTCTCTCTCCCCTGCTCTTCTCCCTGTACACCAACGACTGCACCGCAAAAGATCCCTCCATCAAGCTCCTGAAGATTGCGGACGACACTACTTTTATCGGCCTCATCCGGAACGGTGACGAGTCTGCATACAGACAGGAGGTGGAGCGGCTGGCCTTATGGTGCAGATACAACAACCTAGAGCTGAACACGCTCAAAACGGTGGACATGATAGTGGACTTTAGGAGAAACCCTCCTGCACTCCCCCCCACTCACCATCATGAACAGCACTGTGGCTGCAGTGGAGTCATTCAGGTTCCTGGGCACCACCATCTCTCAGGATCTGAAGTGGGACACTCACATAGACTCTATTGTGACGAAAGCCCAGCAGAGACTGTACTTCCTTCGTCAGCTGAGGAAGTTCAACCTGCCACAGGAGCTGCTCGTGCAGTTCTACTCAGCTGTCATCCAATCCATCCTCTGCACTTCAATCACCGTCTGGTTTGGCTCAGCTGCCAAAACCGACCTCCATAGACTACAGCGAATAGTCCGGACTGCTGAACGAATCACTGGCACTACCCTTCCTACACTTCAAGAACTGTACTCTTCCACAGTGAGTAAAAGGGCTCGCAAAATCACCCTGGACGCCTCGCACCCAGCACACTTCCTGTTTAAACTGTTACCGTCTGGTACAGAGCACCGAGCACAAAAACAGCCAGAAACAGGAAAAGTTTCTTTCCTCAGGCCATCTACCTCATGAACAGTTAAATATTTTCCTATAGTGCAATAAACATGCAATACCTTCTCATACGCACTTGTACACAGCACCTTATAACAATATACAATGCAATACTTCTTACGCATTTGTGCACAGCACCTTATAACCTGTATATTTATAACAAATCCGTACATACATTGCATTTTTAGTGGGAAACTTCGGGGAAACATTGCAAAACATAACAGCTAATATAACAAAAAGACTAAACATGTCATATATCTTTTGAAAGCTGAGATTCTTGTGATTAAAAATATTCCAACCATTTTAATACACAATAAACGCAATTCGTGTCTTTGTCAAACTGCTGATAACCGCAGAAACAATAACAAAACTGAAAAAAACCTCACATTTTATGCTTCCTGTCTGTCCACAGATTCATAACATTTCAACAAACAGAGTGTAATTACACTGCAAAGGGTCCAGCCAATCAAATTCAGAGAAATATTTAGTCCACAACCCGTTTATATGTTGATAAACATCAAAGGAATGCACCGCTCTCATTTCAAACTAGTCACCAGAGCAAACATATATACATATAGATACATGTATATAGTGAGTTTAAGTTATTTAATTTTCCTTCAATTACTATGTGTCATCAAGTATTGACAGTGAATATGGATAAGGAATAGAATAACTCCAAGTGTAACCTTTAATTAGGGCCCAAAAACATGACTGTACAATAAAGCATTCAAATATTACAGCCTTTTATGTGTCAATGGTAAAAAGGGTCATTTGGAGTCCCCAAGTGGCCTTTTTTGGGGAGCACCTAGACATTTACTTGGATAAACATGTATAAAACACACATTTTCTAAAGTACTGTTATCAAAATATAAAATTTGGCTTGGTAAGTCTTCAAGCTTTGATCAAGCTGTCTTTTCAAACTAATACCTCTTAATTATAGTCTTCTGCAGGTATTAATTAAGATAAAACTAAGTTTAATTACTCAATACCAATAATATTTACAGTGATTCTGACTATTAAGGAATAAACCCTAGTGTCTCACCTTTCAAAAGAGACCAAAACCATGCATATACTAAAAATGGTTCAAAAATAGCATGCAATTTACTTTGGGTATGCATTTTTTTAGGCATTTGAGCAAATTTGACAGGATTTTACACTTTGTAAGGTTAACTAACAAAATGTAAAATAGTTACGTGTCCTGTTGAGATCAGGCTGGTTTGTCTGATAATTACAAAGACTCTAGTTCACTGAATGTTTCTTTGAAGGGTAAGTCTTAAGCACACCATAAAATAATTACATTTATTCACACAATGCTAGTAGGTGTGTACACAAATACACACCCAGGTTTCAGATCAGCACAAATCGGTATCGGTAACATAAAAAAGGGATATCAGTACATCTAATAACGCCCAAAACTTACATTATTTGTAATAGTTTACAAATTTGGACTGAATGCTACATTAAATTTCTCATGTAAAATCCAAAAACCACATACAGAACATATACTGTCCTAATTATATCTGTGTATGGCTTCATATTTCAACTGTAGAAATGTTTTTCTCAGTTGTTTGTGCGCAGAGCTCAAAAAAAGGAAGTGCAGAGGATGTGGCCATCAGGCTGACCGAATATGAATGTAAATATGAATATGACTGACATATATACACGGAATGAGCACTGACTCATAACCCATGCGCATCAGTTGTTGCTCATTCGAGTATTTTGTAATCAGATTTGGCAACTTACTCATTATGGCTGCAACGTTTTTTGTTGTTGCAAAAAGAAAAAAAGTAAGGCAGACAGTCTGTCACTTGCAATGTTGTTCCTCATTATCATTTCATCGCTAAATATAACTACATAGCACAGCCATTGTGTTTAATTTGGTGATTTTGTCAGACAGCATTTTGTTTGTAAAACACATTCATTCATCCTCCTTCGGCTTAGTCCCTTAATTAATCAGGGGTCACCACAGCAGAATGGACCGCCAACTTATCCAGCATGTGTTTTACACAGCGGATGCCCTTCCAGCTGCAACCCAGTACTGGGAAACATGCATACACACTCATTAACTATGACCAATTTAGTTTATTCAATTCACCTATAGCACATGTCCTTGGATTGCAGGAGAAACCTGGAGGAAACCCATGCCAACACGGGGAGGACATGCCAGCTGACCCAGTCTAGACTCGAACCAGTGACCTTCTAGCTGTGAGGTGACAGTGCTAACCACTGAGCCACCGTGTCACCCCTTGTAAAACTCAATTTTAGCATAAGACGAGCAGAAGAGGGCCACACTATGACAACAGAAACAAAATATGTCAATGAGAACAGTTTTCAGAATATTTGACTGTTCATTCATTCATTCATTCATTTATTCATTCATTCTCCTTCGGCTTAGTCCCTTTATTAATCAGGGGTTGCCACAGCGGAATGAACTGCCAACTTATGCAGCATATGTTTTACACAGCGGATACCCTTCCAGCTGCAACCCTTCACAGGGAAACATCCATACATACACTACGGCCAATTAAGTTCATTTAATTCAACTATAGCGCAAGATTTGGACTTGTGGGGAAAAAAATGGAGCACCCGGAGGAAACCCACTCAAACACGGGGAGAACATACAAACTCCAGACAGAAACGCCAGCTGACCCAGCTGAGGCTCGAACTAGTGGCCTTCTTGCTATGAGGCGATCGTGCTACCCACTGCGCCGCCAATACTTGAACAGTACTAGGTTATTTAACATTTAACATAAAATATAATCATAATACCCACAATATTTTCCAGTCTATTGACCTTATTCCCCATGTACAAGCGGGCGCAGCCATTTGAATCTTTTTGGCTCTAGACTTCCGGTCTCATTCACTTCCATTCGTTTTTAGACGTTAAAAACAGCTCGTTCTGCTGCTTAATGTTGCAAACTGATGTTTTCGTATTATATTATTCTGCTTTGTCTGTATAGTCATGCAAACACTTGTTTGTAGAGCAAGTAGTTTGACCATTTTCTTTTTTCCTAGTCTTCACCATATTGAAGAATAAGGTCAATTGCTTTACCTTTTCATTTTGGAAATGTCAAGCATATGCTTATAATATTTTCTTTGTCATATTTTATTTCATTATATAGCTTTGGAGGTGACACAGTGGCTCAGTGGTTAGCACTGTCGCCTCACAGCAAGAAGATCGCTGGTTCGAGTCTCGGCTGGGTCAGTTGACATTTCTGTGTGGAGTTTGCATGTTCTCCCTGTGTTGGTGTGGGTTTCCCCTATAGTCCAAAGACATGCACTCTAGGTGAATTGAATAAAATAATTGGTCGTAGCGTGTGTGTTTGTGCATGTGAGACTGTATGGGTGTTTCCCAGTGATGGGTTGAGCTGGAAGTGCATCCGTTGTATAAAAAATGTGCTGGATAAGTTGGCAGTTCATTCTCCTGTGGTGACCCCTGCTGAATAAAGGGACTAAGCCAAAAGAAAATGAATGAATGAATGAATGAATGAATAGCTTTGTAATATTGTGTTACAGATAGGTATATTTAATTTTTTATTTATTATTTTTGTATCTTATTTTATATTATTCAATAATGAAAAATTTTGCAGCCCTTGCGATTGAGTTGACGAAAGTGTGGAAGTAGCCACTAAACGGACAAAACATAAAATAGTTACGTTTCCTCGTGAGGTCAAGTTGGAATAAACAGTCAATCTAAAATTAGAAATACATTTCACAGACTTGTTTATTTCGTCAGAGATTTTCATTAAACATCATGCCTAATTGATGCCTTCCTGCTTTTAAATGCTCCCTCTGAAAGAAGCATTTCACCCCTGGTCACCCTAGCTCAATCAGAAAGGGCCTTGATTTATACTTTGAATTTAATTAAACACAACATGTGTTACGATCACCAGTGATCTCGCGGCTGTAGATCACTGGAAAACTACACTTATGCCACGTAAACGAACTACAACTCCTAGCATGCACCTCACACACACCAGTTCCTGATTCCCACTGATTATACACACACACAGCTAGTAGATCGTCATGGACTTGTTCAAAGACTGTAAACTCACACACAGACACATCATTGCTGATTCTTGCTAGCTGTAAGTAAACAATTTTAAGCATTATCCCTGCCTTGTCTAGCCTCTTTTGACCTTTGTTTGTTGCATTGTTTAAGCTGTTTTGCTGCCTGTCCGGACCATTCGCCTGTGACTTCGACTATGCTTAGGTTTACCTACATGCTCCTGCCTGTCCCTGTTTTGACTTTTGCCTGCCTGACAATTCTCAAATAAAGCTGCACTTGGATCTTCAACTCCGTCATTTCCAAATATTCACAAATTTATATAGAAATATGGTATTAAATAGTAATACTCTTCTGGACCATTTCTATTTGGGGAACAAATATTGGTTTTTATCTGTACACTGTCAAAATTCTGGAACAATATGAAGAAATGGGTTTAGCTTATTAGTTTTTACATTACGAAGTGGATTGAGCGTAAAACATTTAAGTTATCCCCCCCCAAAAAAATTAAAGAATTGTGCTGTTTCAGCTTGTTTTAAATAAGCAGTTTGAACAAATAGCAAACATAATTTTTTGAGTGAATTTACAGTAAGTATTATGGTGCTGTAAAGTGTTTATTATAATGAATTAAAATTAACTATTATGATACTGTAATGTATTTAGTACAGCATGGTGTAACTAAATTACTAAATTGCAAGTGAGCAAGCGGTCCCTGCACATAAAGAATTAAGCGTTTATCAGATCAAATCAATTTGAAACCTGACAGGAGGCTCAACATTAGATGCAGTTGACATTTACATTGAGGTTTTTCATTTTTGCACTTCTGTTTTCAAATCATGCGCGAGTCTGCAGAAGTTTAAGGAAACCACATCAGATGAGAAGAAGCTGTCTGCTGTCCTCTCACTTACCCGAAAAAACATAACTGTCTTATGCTCTCACACACACGCACACGCACACACACACACACACACACACACACACACACACACACACACACAC
>CAIGQQ010037750.1:2775941-2884760 GCA_903798035.1 Danio albolineatus | reverse complement strand
TTAAATTACAGACATTTACCATAAAATAACAGATATTAAATTACAGAAATTTACAGTAAAATAACGGATATTAAATTACAGACATTTACCGTAAAATAACGGATATTAAATTACAGAAATTTACCGTAAAATAACGGACATTAAATTACAGAAGTTTCCTTAAATTTAAATTTCTGGTAAATTTTTGTATATCCGTTATAAAAATGAAACAATTTTAAAAATGTTACAAAATGTCTGCTATTAAGGGCGTCATGGTAGTGACACACAGCCTCAAAGCAAGAAGGTCACTGGTTCAAGCCTCGGCTGGTTCAGTTGGCATTTCTGTGTGGAGTTTGCATGTTGTCCCCGTGTTTGTGCGGGTTTCCACCGGGTGCTCCGGTTTTCCCCACAAGTCCAAAGATGTGGTATAGGTGAATTTGGTCAGCTAAATTGTCCATAGTGTATGTGTGTGAATGAGTGTGTATGGATGTTTCCCAGTGATGGATTGCAGCTGTAAGGGCATTCGCTGCGTAAAACATACTGGATAAGTTGGCGGTTCTTTCCGTTGTGGCGACCTCAGATTAATAAAGGGACTAATAAGCCAAAAAGAAAATTAATAAATGTCTGCTATTTAAATATAATCCCCCATTTCCATGATATATTTCTATTCCATCATCAGTTAATATCAAAACAATAAATTCTACAAAATCTTTTTTGTATTTATTTATTCATTATTTATATTTTTACTTATTTATTATTATATTTATAATTTATTTACTTCATTTATTATTATTTTACAGTCTTGGATGTCATTGACTAACATTACTTTCATTATTCATTATTAATCTGATTCATTATTTTTGTGCAAGTTCAGATTTTTAAAAAATGTTACAAAGCACATGTCAAAAAGCATACATGCACAACACTTCTGATAAGCTAGTATATACTAAAAATACATAATTATTAGCAAGGCTACTCAATTGCTTTGCAGTGCTCAGAAGCAGAAAACAGGAGAAAGGCAATTAGCTTAAATCTGTTCCGATTTAAAACGTAATTTACATTTAACTTAATAAAGAGTAACCCACACCACATGACTTTATACTTGAATTAACAGTGTTTGGATTTATCCTAGTCCGATCTTTTGAATCCATTCACTCAAAAATATTCCTTGAGTGTTCTTACATGTTTAGGCCAGCAGATGACGACTATGTGCTAAAAATGTTCCTCATGAGATTAACGTGTTTAAATGAATGTATTTTTGTTCTACTTAAAATGCTGTGTTTTTCTAAAATACTAGGTTTTAAAATGGTGTAGCCTACGGTGCCATTTTTTTGTCCCAAAAATGTCGTCAGTCAGACTGAGAACAACATTATAAAATCATTTTACATAATGTAGCAGTCCAAAATACTCACAATAATTGACTGTTATATATATTTTTATACTTTGCCACTGTCATTCAAACTACTAGGTTTTGGTCAGTACTTAAAAGGGGGTTTTAAGTCATATAAGGGTGGAAAAATCTGTTAAATGATCAGTTTTATATGTCTATTTGTCGATTATCTTCAGTTTATTTAAAAGCCAATGTTTATTCATTCATTCATTCATTTTCCCTCGGCTTATAATCCCTTAGTCATCAAATCAGAATGAACCACCAATTTATCCAGCATATGTTTTATACAACGGATGCCCTTCCAGCCGCAAACAAATCTGGGAAACTCCCAATACACTCTCATTCAAACGGACAATTTAGTTAGTTCAATTCACCTACTGTATAGCGCATGTCTTCGGACTGTGGGGGAAAGCGGAGCATCCGGAGGAAACCCACGCAAATGCTCCACACATAAAAGCCAACTGGTCCAGCCTGGACTCGAACCAGCCACCTTCTGCTATCCTTTTCTTTCAGTTTATTATTGTCAAGCGTCACTCCTACAAATATTATCACGTGGTAACTCACTCTTGAGCTCATGTATCGATTACACTGGTCTGACTGAACTGGACACTGAACATGAACGAAACAAGCACAGAAAATGAAGGTAAATAACCGACATTTGTTTGAGCGGGGTATTTCTGCATTGAAGCTTCACTCACGCTTATAAAAGTCTCGGGTTTGTCAATTTAACTCATTTTTGAGGCGTATCAGTGAAGTTGACTGAACTTCACACGACGACGTCATCGGTTAGCTGAGCAACCTAGCAACATACTTTCGGAAGTTATTATAAGAGGTACATTGAGGAGTTTATTTATTGAGCATCAAGCGAAATTGTACTTATAGCTAATATGAGGAATGTTTTGAGGAGTTTAATTCTAATTTGGCGTTATTGAACAAAGTTTATAGATGTTGCCAAAACAGCTGGTTATTCAGATTACCCTTTTTTATACGTTTATATCGTATTCACATGACGTTGAAATTATGTTGTTTATGCATTTGCTCATTGCTGGTGTGTGAAGGTAGGCTATATTGTTTATTTTTATGAATTGCTATGACATTTTTATTAACTTAACATCAATTACAATTAATCTTTTGGTTTGTTTTTTACATTTCGTTTTTTCTGAATTATTAGTATACTTTAAAGCAGGCATGTCCACACTCGGTCCTGGAGGGCCGGTGTCCTGCAGATTTTAGCTCCAACTTGCCTCAAAACACCTGCAAGGATGCTTCTAGAATGCCTAGTAAGAGCTTGATTAGCTAGCCCAGGTGTGTCTGATTGGGGTTGGAACTAAACTTTGCAGGACACCGGCTCTCCAGGACCAAGTTTGGACACCCCTGCTTTAAAGTATTATTACATTGTTTATTGTTATTGTTTATCACTTAAACACACACTATTCATATGGAAAAACACTGATCACTTGAATATACCTTTTCTCTGGATTTAATAGATATAGGGATAAGTAAAAACGTAGGACTGTTAACAAACCATGAACTAAAACGATTAGCTCATAAACTGCTTATTAGCTGGTTGTTAATAGTTAGTAAGGTTGTTGTTGGGTTTGGGTAGGATTAGGGGTGTAGAATAAAATCATACTTTATAAGTGCTAATAATAGGGATAATAATAGGGATGAGCAATTCTAGCGTCATGGATGTGACTTTTGCAATAAAAACTCAAAACATAAACGCACAGAAAAGGTATGTTAAAATTATGTTCAAACATCTGTTTCAATTTTCCAAAACAACTATACACAGAGTTATGGGAGCAGGAAAATATCAATATGTAAACAATTTTTATACTTAAAATGGGGAAAATAAACGTGCGTTATGGATGTGATGAAAAAAGTCTGTGAGTATACAACATACTTTGTAGAAATTCTGTGGATTAAACTGCACAATCCAAAAGAAATAATGATAATCACAAGGATAAGAGCTGACTCACTACAGAACAAACATGGCTGATTTATTTTAACTTACATTTTTGCATTTATGAGGGAAAAGCTGCGTTATGGATGTGACACTTTTCTATTATGGATGTGACGGATGTGAAATTTCCACTTGTGAGATTTTGCTAAATCAAATACAATTGTTTGAAAACATTGACCGAGACATTTTTGAGTATTTGTACAGCACTGTAAAATAGAAGAATACACAAAACAAATTAAAAGGGTTTCGCTGTTTTGTTAACAACTTAATTGTTTTCATGGCAAGGTTGACATTTGCATGGAATTGCTCGGATGCAATAAGCTAGTTAACAGTGTGAATTGTTACTTAAACCAAAGTGTTAGCAAAGTGTTAATATTGATTTTATTCCATTAAGGTCTAAAACATATCAAATTGACTGTAAATCACATTTGTTTATTTGGCTGTTTTTTGTTTGTTTATTTTATCTAAAAAGGACTGTCAGAATAACAAATGGTTTCAAATCAGGGTTATTCCACCAAATATTGATTTATTAGTTCTCTTGAAGTTAAAACATTAGCCATGTGTTGTCTGAAAATAAATACATATCTGAAAATGCCACCTTTTAAAATGATTTTTATGCAGAATATTGCTCTTAACAACAACATTTTGTATTTAAATTGGGAAGAAATGTCATCAGTAGTTTACAGAATGAAACAAAAGAAAAAGCTTATTTGATAAAGCATAAAAGAAAAACACTTTGCCACTAAATCCTTCAAAAACCACTAAGATTTACCCAAGTCATTTATATCTAAATCTATAGCTAAATAGCATAAATATACTGTGATCACTTTTTTGCTTTAATATAGAAGTTAGAATGAGTATATTTTTACTAAATAAACCTATTACGCTTCTGTAAATGAAGATGGAGCATTATTTTATCCATGTACCTGTATGCTCTCATTTTTGATCTGTTTATTGGTTTGATCTGTATATAAATCTGAACACAGGTACTGTAGTATTCACTCATTGTGCTTTGTGCTTTAGTGTTTACTCTTAAGTTTGCTGCAAGTTTGCATTCACCTACTTGCTGTATACTATGTTGTGTATACTATGAACTATGTCCCGCATATACTATGCTGTATGTTATGTACTTTTTTTAGTTTTTAGTTTTTTTTGTGAAGGAAAAGTATGTTTGAGTGTCTAACAGAAGAGTATGCAAGTTTGAGGCATACTACTTCCTCAGTAATGGATCATTGTATTGTTTAGTTACGTGCCCTGTCAATCATTTTGTCACATCATTCACATTTTTTATAAATATTTAATTACCTAGCAAATTGGAGATGCAGCAGCAGGTTAATCTGTCTTTTCTGTGTCTTACGTATAGAGCAGTGGTACTCAAACTTTTTTCACTAAGTACCATTTCAGAAAAAAATGGTCTCTCCAAGTACCACCATAATGACCAGTATTGAAATACAGTAGCGTAGTAGGCCTAATTAAGCAGCTACAGCACTGCACAGTTCAAAAACAAGGCAGATTAATTACTATTATTATGAATATTTATTATTGCCTGCCACTTTAAACATTCTAAATAATTTGAACATTAACACTGTACTGTGCTTACAGGTAGAAAAATAAATAAAACGTCAACATTAAATTTAAAATGTGCTTTAAAAAGGTAATAAAAAATGGCACTGTACTTAAAAAGTAAAACGAAAACTAAAAAGTATTATCATAAAGTAGCCTATTCGTCAAGTTCCTTGGACCTCATAAATACAGGCTATATGTCATCATATTCATATATAAACTTTTTTTGAACTATATGTTGCATGTATATATGACTTATTTGTATGTCTTTAAAATCTAAACTTGTATTTTAAATATATGAATTGGATTTACATATTTAAATTAGAAATTAGATCTGCTTACTGCGCGTTAGAGTAGGCTTTGTGTGTCAGAAAAGCAAGTTATTAAACTATACCTGGCAACATTGGGATATAAAAATGCGGTATATGCCCCCAACAACCGTCACAAATACGGGGAGGAAAATGGCTTCAAATGATAGAATGCAAAACAAACATTAGAAAAATGAAAATAAAATAAAAGGTTTAGCCCATTTACTGACCAATTTACTGATCACATCAGGGTTATCTCATGCGTCAAAGGATTAAAAATGTGTTCATTTTTTAACTTCTATTATTCAGAGATTCCTCCACGTACCACTAGAAGGAAGCCTGCGTACCACTAGTGGTACACGTACCACAGTTTGAGAACCACTGGTGTAGAGAAATCTAATTTTGCATTCAGAAGTTACCGTCCAAACAGGTTGGTCTCTCACATCCACCATGTTTGTAGTTTGTTAATACTTTTTTTTACCTGTAAATTCACATCAAAGCATGCAATGTTTTGTGGGCAATCAGCTGTAAGCACAGATCTGCACAATTTTTGGCGAAAATAGTAGACCATACGGGGAGGCTTTGAGATGCTTTGGATATTCTTTCTAGTGGTCGACCGAAATGTTTTCAAAAGTATTGAAAAATAAATATATAAATATGTCTAATATCCGCCGCCAAAAAAGTGATTCATTTTTTTAAATAAATTGTTAAAATTTTCAGGGTTCAACGCTAAGGATTTTTTCTACTGGCCCGATCTGGCCAGTGGTTGAGATTTTTTACTTGCCCTGCCAAAATTTTTACTGGCCCCACCAAAGTTCATAGCTACTTCTTAGTTAAAAATAACGTCTGTGAATCTAGAATTTAAATACTTTAAAAATATTAATACATGTATAATGAGCAAAATTCAAAGTTTTATGCAAACATAAAGAGCAGTATGGATATTGTGCAGGTATTTCAATGAACTGTGCATTCATTCATTCATTCATTCATTTTCTTGTTGGCTTAGTCCCTTTATTAATCATTGGTCGCCACAGCGGAATTGACCACCAACTTATCCTGTGTTATACGCAGCGAATGCCCCTCCAACTGCAACCCATCTCTGGAAAACATCCATCCATACACACTCATTCACACACATACAGTACACTAGGGCCAATTTAGCCTATAATTCACCTTTACCACATGTCTTTGGACTTGTGGGGAAAACCGGAGCACCCGGAGGAAACCCACACCAACATGGGGAGACCATGCAAACTCCACACAGAAATGCCAACTGACCCAGCTGAGGTTCGAACCAGGGACCTCCTTACTGTGAGAAGTTTGTGCTACCCACTACACCACCGTGAGGCCCTCAAACTGTGCAAAACACACAATTTTTTTTCATTGTGTTGAACCCACGTAAATGTATGCTTCCAAGACGTTAGAAACAGATGGTTTCTTTAATCCTCATAATTTGATGTTGCCGCTATGTTGACGTCTCTTTGCTGTACTGGTTGTTACCAAATTAAAAATAGCATGCTCACAACATTCAATCAGATAAAAGGAACCAAAAAGCAATATGTCATTTACGACATCACAGAGAGGGAAGCATTTAAAGGCTTAAAAGCACGAACTGTTTCTAAATTAAAAGACTGTATTTGCACGCAATTGACAAATAGTCGCATTAATTTAAAATCAAACTTTAGTGACAAGGCAGCGCTGGTCCGATCGGGCCAGTAACAATCCTGTCTACTGTCCCGAGCGTCTCTCACGCTGGCCCCCGGCCATTGGGCAGTCCTTATTGTTGAGCTCTGATTTTGGTATTTGAGATGCAGCAAGCCCAGAGACTGTTGTGTACACCATGATTTTATATAAAATTCACTTTAATGTGTGTTAGGACTAAAAAGTAGTCATAAACGAACATTTTTTCAATTCTGAGTAGTGACTTGGACACGGAAACAGTATTCCAAACGTCACCGATATGTCACGACTTAAGGCTCGTACACAACGGGACGCTTTTCGTTTGCGTTTATCGTCAGCGTTTTTCGAGACGTTTTTCCGCATTCAAGCTGTAGCGATTTTCTCTGGAGTCGAGCAGAAGAGCATGCAAAATCACTCCTTGACTTTAGATGGTGCACAGGGTGGCGCCAAGCTTCTTACACCCGCTTGTTACACAGAAGAAGAAAAGAGGAAGTTTACACGCTTGTTGCGATCAGCAAAGCATGGATGGTTCAAGTAGCAGCTCTAGCGATGAAGAAATGATTATTGTTCACAAGTGCAATAAGCATATCGCCTCTGGGCATCTGTGCTCGCATTAATAGTTTTGCGCTCGAGCGCCTCCAAGCGGAGTTTACTGTAAATTTAGCAGCTCCGTACACGTGAACAAAAGTGCCGATCTGATTGGTGAAAAAAAGGTTTTGGCGTGGAGAGTCAAACCAAAAAAAACGAGTATGAGGCGTTTCTTTAAAAATGCCGCTTTTACGCCTGGCGTTTTGCGCGTTAGTGTTCACAATCACATCGGCGCCCTTTATTTAGTCACGAGGCGTCAAACGTCGACCGAAAACGCGAGCAAAAAACGTCTCGGTGTGCAGGGGCCTTTAAGAGGCGGATACTAACGCTCAGCCTTTTTAAACTTTTTTTGCCCTCAAACAAAGAACAAAAAAGTTAATTCGAAATATATCAGGGCCTATTCTATTTTCAAGTAATATTTAGTAGGATGGCTAGCATGTAAATTAGGACGCAGCATTCCTCCAATCTTTATTTCAGGGCTTGGAGTTTCAGGTAATGATCTAAATCGGGTGTGTTTGATTAACAGTCTGAAAATATACTGTTGACGTGCCATGCGTGCAGAAACAGGCTTGAGCAACTGTCATTATAATGAGGCTGTTTAAACGTCTTCCACAAAGCTTGCCACTGCTTGTAGCTTTTATGATTCTTGAAGCAAATATCACCTCTTTGTATGTTTAACTCCAAACTTCAGCTTGCGTACTGTGACATTGGGAGTCATTTGGAAAACAAACCACTGTGAAAATATAGTTCTGTGTACACAACTTGAAGAAAGAGAGAAAAAGAGTTTTCAAAAGTTCAGCTCTGAAACAACATACATGCTAGGATAACTTACTTCAAGTGAAAAATAAAATACGTTTAAAAAAAAAAATGTTTCTATGTCTAACTCATAAAGCTCAATATTTATGAAAAATTGGAAGCTTGTCTCATGGAACAAGACCTGCAAAGCTACAGTACTGTTCAAAGTTGTAGGCACTTGTCTAAAAATGTTGTAAAATGAGGATGCTTTCAACAATAGTGCATAAAAACATTTTATTTATCAATTAATCTTTATTAACTAAATCGAATCAACATTTGGTATGACCACACTTTGCGTTTAAAACACTTGGTACACTTGCCCCTAGTGTTTCAGCTATCTTTGCAGCTACGGTTTATGAAGCATCTTAGAGATGTTGCCAAAGTTCTTCTGGATTGAGTCTCAGTTTGTTCTGTTTCTACAGTAAATGTCATTCCAGACAGACTGGATGATGATCAAATCACAGCACTAGCTTTTGTTAGACTACTTGTGCAGACAATAATCTCACTGTATAATTACAATAATGACAAAAATTATGTTGGGATATGTAAACTGATATTTCAAACTGACCTGCTACAGAAAAATATTGAAATAATCGACTTTAAACCCTTTTCTGGTATTGGCCCAGGACGTTTGCACAGTACTGTAAACATAAAGCTATTGATGAACAATTTGAAATGTGATAATGCTATTCAAATGTAGCACGAGTATATACAATTACAATTCATATAATGTCAAGAAATTATTAGCAATAAAATACAAATTTGACTTGATTCTTTCAGCAGATATATACTTTATTACAGCTAATTAGTCCAGTTTGATCCCAGAATAAAACTAGATTTGAAGCAGGTAATCCATAACGTAAGTTACCATGGCTACGAAACCCAAACCTTCTTGTGCCCAAAACTCAGTTTGCTCAAACTAAAAACAAAGTATACTAAACCAGCTTTCTTCAACAGTCCTCAGCAATCAACTAATAAAAAATAAAACGATCAATCACACAAATTAAAGCAATAGCACAAATAAACGCAGTAGAACAAATTTACAAATAAGATAAACCATGCTTGCAAGTTTTTACTGGTTGGTATAACAGTATAGCATCAGTGTATCTATATAAACATATACCGGAGGTAATTTATTAAGAGTCACTGTGACTAAAACGTGCCATATGAGATAAGTGCGCTTGTGTCTTCGATGAAGGTAGTGGTTTCAATGTGTAGAAGTGCCCAAGTGGTGCGTTGAGTCAGTGTGTGCAGATGCGCAGAGATTGCCTTTTTCCTTCAATAGGTCGTGAATGTAATAAGAGAGAGAGAATGACGCTGACTTAAATATATATATTAAATATATATAGGGCTGCACAATATATCATTTCACATTGCAGGTATTACAGTTGACCAGACTTTACAGTTAACAACATTGCGGAATCATTTCAAATCTTATCCTGTTGGAGTATACACTACCCTGCAAATTATCAAAAACACAAAGCTGACAAAAACTAAAACAGCTGATGGAGTAGACACATAACTAAATGTAGTCTACAATATTTAACTTTAGAGTGAAAGTTTATTATTTGCATGTGTTTTTAAGACCTAACTATAAGAATTTAGAACAAACTTAAATGTTGGGGCACAATAAATTTAACCTTTGTAGCTTAAAGGTTATTTGTACATTTGTACTCAATTAAAATGGTATTGTGTTATTTTTATTATTATACAGTGATTTAATTTTACTTTTGAATACTGTTTGATTCCCCAGAAAATTATGAATCATTGTTTATTTGCTTCTTTTCAAATGGTATTTTATTCAGATACGCTCCCCTACAGAATCATCCCATCTAATGAAGTCTTTACAAACTTTTTAAGTCACTAGGTGAAACTGCATTTATATCACAATATACTGTATATCGCAGTGAATGAAAATGTTGCAATGTCAGTTTTAAATGTAAAATAACACTTCAGTCTTCACCTGAGTAATGAATGAAGAGCATTTTCAAGGTAGAGTAAAATTGAGGATGTAAACTAAAAACAAATCTATCGATTAAGTTTTCCTATTTTGTGTTTTCATAAGACCTCCCTCTCTGCTCTGAGATCTTTTGACGTTAAAATTTCAACTTAACAGTTTCATGAAGTGATTTTTATTGACATTTTAGCACTTTGAAGTAATAATATAATGTATAAGAAATAATGAATAGACAAATAAATCTGTAAAATAACAAAAAATATACTGGCAGTTTATTACAAGGTTGTTGTACCATAATGTACAACACCAACCCAGACTATACTCCTATACCACTTTAAATTATGAATAATGTAAATAACTTTTTCCAAATTTTCAAAGTTAAAAGTTTTTGCAAGAAAGATCCAGGGCCCATAATAATTCAAAAGCATAAACAGGAAAAAATTAAATAAAAACATTAATCATAAAACACGTAAAACTGCTAATTTACAGATTTATTTTGTAAGTTTTAGCCATACTGGCAGAAAAACCTTCTATAAAACATTCTAAACTGCTTTAAAGTGATGTAATCAGAAACAGTGAGTGAGTAATTTTTGTATTTTATTTTATTTTTGTTTTTATTTTGTTGTGCGTTAACATGAATTGACGTTAATTTAGTTATTTGTTAACGTGAAACAGATGGCTGTGTTTACCGTTTATTAGGCTGCTGTGGCTTTAAGAGCCTGTGATTAATATACTGTGACTAAAGAGAAAGGCATGCGACACTTTAAAGCGCACGTCTCTCAGCTACAGTACTTTGCGATTACAGTTTGTCACAGGAAAGCACCGTGTGCATCCTGTGATGGTGACACAATGTAGATTTTACACGTGGATGATCCCCCAGATTAACCACAAACATCTCTGTTAGCTGTTCAGATAGTTTAGTGGTTCATTTTTGGTCATGAAAATCCTCCCCAAAAACAAACAAACAAATAAATCCATATGATAGTTTTTTTATGCAATAAAAGGAACAGTAGTGAAATCAATCAAATGGTAATGAGGCCAGAAGCTAGTTTACTTGGATCATAAGGAATTAATGACAAATTGCTTTATATAACAAATGCGTTTAACCAAAGACTGGTTTATCATGTTTAGATGTTGCAACACAACTCTAACTGACACGAAATACTTTTTTGCATATTGGTCAGAGAAGATATAACATCTCATTTTCACATCAAATGAATTCCCCAAAATATTTTAATGCATAAAAAGCATTTGTAATTCAGTTGTCTGCTTTACTGTTTCAAATAACGCTATATAATAAATAAAATATCGTCTTTATTTAGCATAACGGATGTATTTATGTAAACTGTAAACATTTTTACAATTGGCTTATTCTGAAATATTACATTAAATTTAAATTGATATATAAAATGTGATCATATAAAATGTGATCGTACAAAATTCCTGTTTCATGCTGCTGACAAATGGATAAAACTTTTATTATTATTTTGAATGATTAAACACTTCTTGCTGACAAATGGATAAAGAAATAGTGGTTTGAAGGATAGTGGCAACCAGGGCTTGACATTATAGACCCTTATCACACTTCTGCGCTCGCGAAACGGAAGTCGTCATAGTAGGGTAAACACAGCGATGGCAGCAGCTGATGCGCATTCATTTTCGCACAAACGTTAGTTAAGGTATAGTGCAATACTCTTCTGTAATACCTACACTGGTTATATATACACTGGTCTTCTGCTGCTGTAGCGCATCCGTCTCAAGGTTTGACGTGCTGTGCATTTAGAGATGCCTTTTCTGCATACTTTGGTTGCAACGAGTGGTTGTTTGAGTTACTGTTGCCTTTCTATCATCTCCAACCAGTCTAGCCATTCTCCTCTGACCATCAACAGGTCATTTGTGCTCACAAAACTGCCACTTGCTGGATATTTTCTCTTTTTCGGACCATTCTCTGTATACCCTAGAAATGGTTGTGCGTGAAAATCCCTGTAGATCAGCAGTTTCTGAAATATTCAGACCAGCCTGTCTGGCACCAACAACCATACCATTTTCAAAGTCACTTAAATCCCCTTTCTTCCCCATTCTGATGCTCGGTTTGAACTGCAGCAGATCGTCTTGACCATGTCTACATACCTAAATGCATTGAGTTACTGCCATGTGATTGGCAGATTAGAAATTTGCGTTAACGAGCAGTTGGACAGGTGTACCTAATAAAGTGAGTGTAGTTACATCATAATTAACATTGTAATGTGCACATCCGCAGTAGTCATGTTGCAGGATGTGCAGTGTCCAATAAGGAAAGTTGGTCAGGTATCACAGTTCATAAAGCATGTAATCTGATTAAATAAGTTTAACCTTATTACGTGAATGTTTACAATTTATATGAGTTTAATTCAAGGCCTGATGCTGTTTAAACATTCCAGGCGAGTTCAAAGCATTCAAGTCAAGAACAGTGATGTTATTAGCTTTAACAAAATTTAAGCCTTAAACATTGTAGACTGTGATGCTGTTTTATTTGTGCTTATTTCATTTTTAAACCAGACTGCTGTTAGACTTTCCAGAAAACACTATTTATTTCATGTGTCATTCATGATACTATTCATTTATGCTTTGAATTTTTTTTTTAATTATAGTTTAGGTGGATTAAATTAAATCCTGAGAAATATTCATATTAGCTTATGTCAGTTTTTTTCCAGTATTGTACATCCCTAATTTAAATGGGTGGTCCATGGTGTATTTTTAAGGCTTGGTTGTGTTTAAAAGATGCAAAGCAATGTGTGCTCATGCTTAATTTGTAGAAAATCACGTGCACTCAAGAATCTTTCCGGAAGTAGTAGGTCGTCCGGCAGCTTCTTGCATACTGTTTTTAGAATTCTATGAATTCGAACATACTACACGGCCCGCATACTGTTTTTAGCGTACTATATAGTATGGAAGTATGCGATTTTTAGATGCAGCCAATGTCTAAAGGCTGATATATTCTTTCACCTGGCGCCGTGTCGTGGACCTCTGATGACTGTGCGCGCACCTCACGAAACGGACGAAGCTTTTATACTTGATTCATTCGCCGTTGTGATAGTCTTTAAATTGACAGAGGGCATGTTGCGCGAACCCAAAGGGAACTAGCGGATGGGTTGAGTATGAACTTCCAGACTGATGTGTTTAGGCAAGTTGGAGCTAAACTCTGGAGGGACACCGGCCCTCTGGGAACCGAGAATGGTGATGCCTGTAGTTAAGTTTTACCATTTTTTAAATCCATTCAGCCGATCTCCAGGTCTGGTGGGAGCACTTTTATCTTATCTTAGCATAAATCATTGAATCAGATTAGACCATTAGCATCTCGCTCAAAAAAAAAAAAAGAGAAAAAAAGTTAAATCTTGACTTTTCTAGTTACATTATGTACTAAGACTGACAGAAAATGTTCTTGTCTGCAAAATTTAGTTTTCGTCTCTTTCCTCTGGAGCAACACCAGCCCTCTGGGAACCGAGATTGGTGACGCCTGTAGTTAAGTTTTACCATTTTTTAATCCATTCAGCCGATCTCCAGGTCTGGCAAGAGCACAGTTATCTTAGCTTAGCATAAATCATTGAATCGGATTAGACCATTAGCATCTCGCTCAAAAAATTTAAAACTTAAATTTAAATCATGACTCCTCTAGTTACATTGTGTTCTAAGACTGACAGAAAATGTTCTATTCCACAAAATTTAGGTTTCGTCTCTTTCCAAAAAAGTCCTTTAAACTATTTGTAGACTGTAGAACATTTTAATGGTTTTTTTGAATGAAAAACTTTTTTTCTCTCTCTCTTTTGAACCAAATAAACATTCAGCACGCATTCATTCATTCATTCATTTTCTTTTCGGCTTAGTCCCTTTATTAATCCGGGGTCGCCACAGCGGAATGAACCGCCAACTTATCCAGCATTTTGTTTTACGCAGCTGATGCCCTTCCAGCTGCAACCCATCTCTGGGAAACATCCATACACCCTCATTCGCACTCATACACTACAGACAATTTAGCCTACCCAATTCACCTATACCACATGTCTTTGGACTTGTGGGGGAAACCGGAGCACCCGGAGGAAACCCACGCGACCACGGGGAGAACATGCAAACTCCACACAGAAATGCCAACTGACCCAGCTGAGGCTCGAACCAGCGACCTTCTTGCTGTGAGGCGAACGTGCCACTCCCTACACCACCGTGGCGCCCATTCAGCACACATCTTTATTATATTACCTTTTTTATATTTTCTCACAATTTTGTCTTTAAAGGGGTGGTCCACTACAATGTCATATTTTAAACTTTAGATGATGTGCAATGTAGCTGTGTGAACATAACATCTCTGAATGCAAGATTCTTAAAGCTCGATGCAAAAGGATACATTGGCTATTACAGAGTTAGCTTACTGTAGCAAAGTCTACAGTGAACAAAGTTTGTGGACTACAAAAAATAATCTGAGTTAATGAAGTCACAAACCCTTCAGGTTACACAAATACACCCCACGCTGCGAAAGGGCGTGGCCAGAGGTGCTGTAATGTTATAACAGAGACGTGATGTGATGTAAAGTGGAGCTGATCTGCGAATCACAGCACATTATGTTAGCTGACCAATCAGAGCCTCTTGAGGCCGGGTCTTCAGAGGAACTAGGAAATATGACAGTCATTTTCATGTTAGCTGAGCAGCTGTATATAATCAAAGGAAGAAAAAAATAACGTGATTTTCTACAAATTAAGCATGAGCACCAGTGCTTTGCACCCCATAAACACAGCCAAGCCTTAAAAATACACTCTGGACCACCTCTTTAAAAAAAGACTAAGAAACTGTGCAACAAATTTGAAACATTTAGGATTTTAGCAGACGAATGGACAATAGCCAAATTCCCTGTGTAAAAAAAACAACATTACCCACAAACTCTGAAAGGAGCTCCGCAAGAGAAGCTGCAGTTACCATGGAAATGGATATTGCGTCATAAGCGCTTGTCATCCTGCGAAGCATCGTGATGCAGTTAGACTCGATCTTAACATCAGCGGCTGCATGTATTTAAATACCCAGCCATGAGCGCACATTATTTTTGGCTCTTTTAATGAAGCCGGTCGTTTCAGACAGCGATGCGCTTCACACTGACTTGCGTGGGCGTAGTGTTCATGGCGTATTGCTGCGCATTAGAGTCACTGACGGATCAATGTGGAAAGAGAGGCTCATGGGAAGGTACTGATGGTGAATGCCAGTGGGTGTGCAGTGGTTGCCATGGTTACCTTCTCCTCAGGTCTTGGGTGTGATGATGATGTCAGCCAGCATGCTGGGCTGTCTCTCTCTCTCTTTTTCTCTCTCTCTCTCTCTCTGCCGCTCGCTCGCTCAATGAGTCAGTCAGACTGCACTGAAGCAGCAGTTCATTTCTTCTCCTCTCGAGTTCTCTCTCTGTTTTGCTTCAGATCTCAATGTGACGAGCGAGCGAGGTAGGCAGTTATGGATTTGCATCTTTTCTCCTTTCTCCATTGTGTGCTCCGTGACGGTTTCAATGCAGTGAAGGCTTTAGGACAAGAACGGCTCTCTGTGTTGTGATTGTTTAAGTGGATTTATTGCGTCAGTGAATGTTCATCGGGAGATTCTGTCGTGAGGCAGATTGATATTTGGAGGACGATGATCAATAGAAAGTGCATGGATCGTTAGAAACGTCTGTTTGTTGTCTCAGAAGTACTTGTCTCCTACCATCCATGATACAACTAGGTCAATAAAACATTATGGCTGTTTGGAGTAAAGGTTTATGGTGGTACAAAAAGCATCACGGGATCGCAATGGGTTATTTTTCGAGATTGCAGGCTGTAAGTTTTACATTTCCTAACAGGTATGGATGACGTGCAGAGTTGCGCGTGTGGGGATGATTCATACGCTGATAATGATGTGCTCAATAGATCATGCGCTTTCTCTTTCACTGTTTGTTTTGATAATGTAGAGTGGGAGATGGAGGCAGTTTATGGCGATTGAATTGCTGATGCGTTTTATGCCGACCTTCCTCACATCAAACATCAACAATACAGGATCCCGGGTCAACCATGAAAAGGGGGTTTCAAGCATTATTTAAAGTGTAATGTATTTTTCTTTCCGTTAGAATGTGGAGACCCAGTTTATTTAGATTTTTTCTTACTAAAGAATAATGACTCATACATTTTATTGTCATTTACAGACACTCAATAAAATGTAATTCAGCTTAACAATAGTTTATATACAAATACAAATGGTGTCTGGCAAATTGAGAACAAGAATCATTAGATTCTATTGAAGTACCATACTGAAGCCCCCAAAATACCAATATTTATGCCATTTTAACAACTACGTTTAACCAGTTTTTTGTTTTTAATGATTTAAAATAAGATAACATTTAACATGATCAGTTGTTAAGATTATTTATGTACATGTCTGAATAAATATGTTTAATTAATATATTTCCTTTCCCCAAAAAAATATATAATCATATCTAATATTTGTATTTTTCTTCTAATCTTCTCTTATCGGATTATGATTGTATTATAGTCTTGACATGGAATAGCCATAAGTTGTTGATGTAGCAATAAACAAAGAAACAAATTTAATCATTTTACAAAAAGTAATGTAGATTTTTAAAAAAATGTAAAGGTTAATTCAAGTATGAAAACAACAATATTAGAAGCGAATGTATCTGTAGCATTTTTAAAAAGTGAGTTTAAGATGATACACATTTTATTAAATATATATTTGAATTTGAAGTCTTTGTCAAATAATGTCATTTCAAAAATGTGACCAAATAAATAAACACCTGTATCAGCGTGGCACGGTTCAAAGACGACTACAAGAAAGATGAAAATCTTGTTAAACCAAAGTAAACAGAGCACAAGATTGAAGATTATTAAGGATAAGTGTAGGAGACAATTAAATATGATTATAGATCTGAATTGCGTCCTTCAATTCAGCGTATTATCATTCATTCATTCATTTTCCTTCGGCTTAGTCCCTTTATTCATCAGTGGTCGCTACTGCGGAATGATCCGCCCACTTATCCGGCATATGTTTTACACAGCAGGTGCCCTTCCAGCTGCAAACCAGTACTGAGAAACACCCATACACTCTCACATTCACACACATACACTACGGCCAATTTACGGTCAATTCACCTATAGCGCATGTCTTTGGTCTGTGGGGGAAACCGGAGCACCCGGAGGAAACCTACGGCAACACGGGGAGAACATGCAAACTCCACACAGAAATGCCAACTGACCCAGCCAGGGCTCGAACCTTCTTGCTGTGAGGTGACAGTGCCAACCACTGAGCCACCGTGCCACCTAGTTATACATTTTTAATCATTTAAAATATCAACTGGGATGGTCAAGTCTTTTCTATGCAGAGCATCTTCATAAAATTTAGTAAATTATAATCATATGTAAATATAAATATTCAACAATATAAAAATAATATCTTTATATTTAATAAACAATCTAATTTGTGATGTGACTATTGTAGATAAACACATTGCAATATCGATGCCCAAACAATATATTGTTCAGCCCTATTATATGTACATGAAATGAACATTCATATCTAATATCATTTTCTTTTCGGCTTAGTCCCTTTATTAATCTGGAGTCGCCACAGCGAAATGAACCGCCAACTTATCCAGCATTTTTTTTACGCAACGGATGCCCTTCCAGCCGCAACCCATCTCTGGGAAACCTCCATACACACTCACTCACAAACACACACTATGGACAATTTAGCTCACCCAATTCACCTATACCGCATGTCTTTGGACTGTGGGGGAAACCGGAGCACCCGGAGGACACCCACGCAACCACGGGGAGAACATGCAAACTCCACACAGAAATGCCAACTGGCCCAGCCAGGGCTCGAACCAGCGACCTTCCTGCTGTGAGGCGATCGTGCTACCCACTAGGCCACCGTGGCGCCCCTCATATCTAATACTTTTGTTTATTTTTTTTTTCCTCTCATATTGAATTATCAATTTTAATAATCGAAGTATTAATTTATATTTATATCTTTATCGATGTTGCCATAAAATAGCCATAAGTTGCTGATGTGGCAATAAATGAACAAACAAACAAAATACAAAAATAATAAAGATGAATTTTCTTTCACTCATTTTTTTATTTAGGTTATTGTAAGTATGAAAAAAGAATGTCAATAGCAGCGAGTTGAAGATGATACAAATTTTAATAAAACAATTTTGGATTTAAAATCTTTATCAAAGCAAAAGCATGCACATCACTTTAAATAGGAGCTCAGCCAAAAAGTAAAAAGTGCAAAAATATACAGTTGAAGCCTCCCTGAATTATTAGCCCACCTGTTTATTTTTTCCCCAATTTCTGTTTAACATAGAGATTTTTTTTCAACACATTTCTAAACATAATAGTTTTAATAACTCATCTCTAATAACTGATTTATTTTATCTTTGAAATAATGACAGTAAATAATACTTTACTTGATATTGTTCAAGACACTTTAGACAATTAAAAACTGCCTTTAAAAAATTAAAAACTGCTTTTATTCTAGCCGAAATAAAACAAATAAGACTTTCTCCAGAAGAAAAAATATTATCAGACATACTGTGAAAATTTCCTTACTCTGTTAAACATCATTTGGGAAATATTAAAAAAAAGAAAGAAAAAAAATCAAAGGGGGGGCTAATAATTCTGACTTCAACTGTATATTCAGAAAGGCGGTAACACCAAAGCTCCAAAAATGCCAATTTATTACATTAAAAATGCTGATACAAGGCGTTTAACATTTCGAGCACCACGGCTCTTCATCAGACAGTGTTCTTGAAATAACTAAATAAATAAACATCTGTGTCAGCCTGGCGCGGTTCAAAGATGTCTATAAAAAAACTTGAATAAAGCCGAAATGTCTTTCTTAAGAACAACTGAAAATCACATTAAGTCGAAGTAAACCGAGCACAAGATTGGAGATTATTGAGGATAAGAGTAGGAGACAATCCAGCATTTCATCCAAAGGCTCTAGCGAATACGTTCTGAAATGTGATTATGGTATTACGGATCTGAATTGCGACTCTCAATTCAGCATATTAGTCACAGTAAAATATTAAATAGATAGAAATTGCTAAAAGAAACCTTTTTGAGTGGAGAAAATTAAGCTTTTAAAACATTCATGCCTCAGAAGAATTTTCTTTTGCGTAATCATTTAAACAACCTATACATGGTCCATAAACATAAACATTTTTAATGGACTTTGAATTTGTTTAATAGCCTAATGTTCAAGATATGCTTTAAATGTTTATTCAGAATTCTAGAGGCTTGTGATATCTCTCTCTCCCTCTCTCTCTTAAAAATATTAATTTAGCTTGCCAACATATAAGGCTACACCACAACCATAGCTACACAGGACATCAAATCTAGGTCAGACTCCAAAGTATAAATTATTGAAAGGATGAATACAAAATACAGGCACCATGATTGCATTCTCTTGTGTTTAACTAGACTTGACATCATCTTCTATTGATATTTATCGCTAATTTCAATTAAAAATAAGAAATAAATAGCTATATAAAGAAATAAATAGCTAAAATATGCGCTTTTACAATGTAGAGTGTGTCAAAGCTTCACATAGAAGATTATAGTAAATTAAAACAGTGTCAGCCCAGTTTTCAGAGTTAAAGTTCAGTTTAGCTCAGTTCAGTGTGATTTAATATTCACTACTTGGAGTCCAAAACTTCAATTGGCAAAAGTAAAGAATTAAAAAACCTCAAGAGAAACCAGGCTCAGTTGGTCACGACTATTTCTCCTATGGCCAAACGTCTTGTGCAGAGCTGCAGTCTAGGGGCTGGTGGCTGGAAAAGCTGGGCGTCAGCGAGACTCGTCTGTCCTTGGAGCATTGCAGGAATCAGTCTCATGCTGTACACACCTCCATGCACCACAGCAGTAGCTCAAGAAACAGCCTGGTCCAGGATTATGGAACCTTGGGATTGTTTCGTCACTGCATAGTCTCTTGGGGCCTCGGGATGAGTATCCCCAGGTGGATACTCCTGGATACTACTGGAAATAATTTACAGATATTCAGTGTATACGTTACTGTAAAGGTAAAAAAAAAAAAGTGGTTTCACAATTAGATAAAATACTATCAAATTTCCATATTGAAATCACATTCATTTGAATAAATTAATTTGTATATAACACATTAATTCCTATTAAACACATTCATTTGTATTAAACAGAAATGCAGGTTTATTGTGCGAAAATAGTGGCATTTGTCAAATTATGCCGATTTAGTCCTGAGTATAAGTCCTTAGAAGACTGAATTTGATGTGTCTATTGAGCCGTGTGTGTTTTTGATAACGTACGGCCCATAAAGATCACACGGCTCCTTGGCAATATGTTAATTTCTAACAGTGTGTGTCAAGAGGATTATTTCAGCGATTAATTCAGCTTACACTGAAAGAGTGTAAGCCCGTTTCTGAAAGCCTTCCAATTCCTCCCAGCCTGGTTATGTTTTTTTTCCCTCTGCCGCTTATTTATCTTTTTCTGGATCCGTCTCTCTTCCTCATCATCAGGCATCTGCCTTTACAAATATGATATCAGTCATGATTAGCATGGCGGCATCTGTTTTTCATCGTATCGATTGCGTTGAAATGTCTTCCATGCTGACACTGAATGTAGACATATTGGTGTGATGATGCTCTCAGGATAAACACTTGGCCCTTTGAAAAAGCACTCTACTGATAGCGGACGTAATTCCCAGTGGTTCAGCCCTGGTCAGTTACATCCAGATCAGATCAATGATGTCTCCCAGAAAATAGCTCTTGAGTAGTAGTCATTCAGACTAAAAACCTGCTGAGATATTGGCTGTTTTGAAGGCTTAGTTGCCTCGATTGTCCTATCAGTAGGCCCAAATGGTCAAAATGATTAGTCCTCCTTAGGGCTGGGCGATGTCGACCAATTTGGCATCGTATGATATCTAATGTGAAACATTGCAATGGACGATGGTATAGTCGTCATAGGATTATGGAACCTTGGGATCATCTTGTGGCGGGTTTTGGATCGCATCAGTGGCACTGCATAGTCTCTGGGGGCCTCGGGATGAGTATCCCCAGGTGGATACTCTTAGGCAGAGGCCGGTTTAAGATTCTGACGGTATGATAACCTTGGATAAAAATATCACGATTTCAGGGTATGACAGTATTGTGATTACTGTTCTAAAATATATTTTTTTAAAATGTCTGGCTAAAAAACAAAAACTTTTTCCACTTTGAACACAATATATTTTATTTTGAGAGACATTTAAAGTATTTTGTGGCAGTAAAAATGTCAGGCTGAATAATTCAAGTGAATCATTGACTTCTGCTGTCTTCATTTGTTTCAAAAACACAGATGTCTTTACAATTTACACCTAAAAAATGTAAAAAAAAATCTTACTCATTCATACCCTAGGAACGGTATAGCAGAAAATTTTGGCGGTATGAAAACCTCGACTTTTCCAAACCGCGGTATATCTTGAAAACTGTTATCGTCCCATGCCTAGATACTCCTGGATAATACTGGAAATAATTTATAGATATTCAGTTTATACGTTGCTGTGGAGGTGAAAAAAAAAAGTTTTACAATTACATAAAATACTATCAAATTTCCATATTGAAATTACATTCATTTGAATAAATTAGTTTGTATAAAAAACATTTATTCATATTAAACACATTCATTTGTTTTAAACAGAAATGCAGGTTTATTGTGCGAAAATAGTGCCATTTGTCAAAGTATGCCGATTTATTCATTAATATCTGAATTAAACATTAATGAATTAATTATTTATGAATAAATAATGAATTCATAGCAAATTAATTATTTGTACCCTACAGTTTCAACTACCTGACCTGCATGGTCTTTGTTTTACCCATAACCAAATCATAAATAAAGATAAGTTACACACAAATTACCACCTGTCGATCACTTTTTTCGCGGGACTTGACATGAATGGGCAGAGTAATCTGTCTCGTTATAATGGTTGGTAAAAAAGGTGCACAACCAACAGGAACCAACCAACAATCGTGAAATCGTAGGATAGAAGCAGTATACTGATGCTGTGACGTTACCTGATTGATTCAAGAGACCAAAGAGTCGTTAGATAGAGACGCCATCCAGCGATACATCCTTGATAAACTGTCCGACGTGCTCTGCTCTTTGGGGTTTTGTGCTCACAACACCCGCTGAGCTGGAGCTCAGACGAGCGCACAACAGTGTATGTGAGTGTGTGGTCACGTGAAGTGCGTTTTCAGCAGACTCGTTTGAATGTATGTTAACATCACTAGGAGGCAATGGAAATGCATCTTGGCTGACCACTTGTGATTGCATCACTGAGACCGCTTTTGGGTGGAAAAGGGGCGCCTGACATCATTTTAGCTCAACTGTTTTGTATGTGAATGCACAGGTCGGAGGGATTTCAGGGGTTTACATCTATTCTGTCTCACTGTTTGTCTTAAATTTAAATTTACTTCCATCTATTCTTAGCTGTACAAAACAGACAGTTAAGCTTATCCTTGATAAACTGTCCGACGCGCTCTGCTCTTGGGGGTTTTGTGCTCACAACACCCGCTGAGCTGGAGCTCAAACGAGCGCACGACAGTGTATGAGTTTGTGTGTTCACGTGACGTGTGTTTTCAGCAGTATAGTGTGGACGGAGGGCTGTTCAGAAATGCTAAATGAAACGCCAGTGTGGATGTGGATCGTTTTCATTCTAAAATGGCATTTTAAAACTAAGACGTATTAGTGTAAACGGGGCCTAAAGTGTGTATTTTTCACGAGTGGGTTTACGACGGGGGCGGAGGGTCGCGATTCCGGCTCAGCATTGTGGCGTCTATCGGGCCATTGGCTATTGACCCTTCCAATGGTAGTTGTGTATGTTTTCAATCTGATTGCTTTTGTTGGGCAATGTATGATCACATCCATTTTAACAGCTACAAAAGACCACCTCTTCTCAGCATACTGATCAAACATGCACATTATGGGATATGTTGTGTGAAATGCAACCAAAACTTTCCAATTATTTTCCTCCTTGTATCAAAACACATAGATCACAATTAAAGTCCTATCTGCCATTCATATCATTTACATTTGTTTACATTTAATAACATGGGTTCAATAATTCAGAATTGCTCTTGTGTTGTACTGATGCTGTGTGACAAGCTGAGAGGGAAGAGTCTTGACGAAATCTGAACACAAGTGGTCACAAGAGACTCGTTTGAATGCACGTTAACAGCCCTAGGAGGGAATGGAAATGCATCTTGGCTGACGACTTGTGTTTGCATCACTGAGACCGCTTATGAGGTGGAAAAGGGGCATCTGACATCATTTTAGCTCAACTGTTTTGTATGTGAATGCACAGGTCGGAGGGATTACAAGGGTTTACATCTATTCTGTCTCACTGTTTGTCTTAAATTTTAATTTTAATTTACTTCCACCGAATCTTAGCTGTACAAAACAGACAGTTAAGTTGCTTGATGTTCCAAACTCCTAATGTTTAATAAATTTAAAGTATTGTCTTAAACATAGGGCTGCATGATTAATTGAAGGCTCTGTAAGCAGCTGTAAATCTTCAGCACATGCTTGCACATGGAGCAGCGTTTACTACACAGAGCAAGAGTTTCTTGAAAAGCACCTCAATAAAAATTGGGAAGGATTTAAAGGTGCTGTATGTAAATTTTTGACTCTTCTAAAGTGCAGAAATACGATAGTATGTTTGAAGATATTTAGGTAACCTGATAATTAAACACAGTTGTTAATCTAAAAAAACAATGGTAAAGTCGGTTATTCTCAGAGGTGGGTAGAGTATCCAAAATCTTTACTCAAGTAAAAGTACAAGTACTTGTGGAAATTTTTACTCAAGTAAAAGTAGCAATCTTAAAAGTTACATAAGTAAGAGTAAAAAAGTAGCTGATGAAAAAATTACATATTTACATTAGCCCCCCTTTGAATTGTTTTTTTCTTTTTTAAATATTTCCCAAATGATGTTTAACAGAGCAAGGAAATTTTCACAGTATGTCTGATAATTTTTTTTTTCTGGAGAACGTCTTATTAGTTTTTATTTTTTAATGTTTTTAAAACCGTTTTAAGGTCAATATTATTGGCCCCTTAAAGCAATATATTTTTTTTTGATTGTCTACATAACAGACCATCATTAATGATTTGCCTAATTATCCTAACTTGCAAATTAACCTAGTTAAGCCTTTAAAAGTCACTTTACGCTGAATACTGTATCTTGTTTCCATATTGAAATTACATTCATTTGAATAAATTTATTTGTATATAACACAATTTTATGTTTAAAATGTTAAAATATTATATTTTTAATGCCTAACAGTGTGAATGACTTATTTGTGCAGACCATGACTAATAAGTCATTCTATTAAACTGCAGTTTCTTTAGTTATCCCATCCCATTAATAAGGTTCAAATTGGGATCATTTTGACACTTACCACTGTGTGTTTTTTCAGGTTGGAGCTGTAGTTCATGTATGAGTTGCAATGTCAGTTCGATGTGCAGCACGCCTCGCATTATCAAGATAATTATTCTTGTTGACATCTTGAAGTTAAAAAAATTTAGATTGAGCTTGACTCTTCTCGATAGGATGGCCGTGGCGTGACAGCAGTATAAACTCACATGTCTTCCTCGACTTCAGCCCTCATTCCAACACGGGCGTGCGTGCTCTAACTGAAAGCGGGAGACGCGTCTCTAGAGCAACCTCTCGTGACACAACCTATCCAGTGTGGCGCCTCGCGATATTTGCAAACAAGTCATATAAATCGTATTTATTATCATTTGACAGTAACGGAGGAACACCGCCAGATGTAGCGGAGTAAGAGTAATGATTTTTCTCTAATAATTTACTTGAGTAAGAGTACACATTTTTTAATTTACTCAAAAAGTACACATTACCCAACAGTTTTATTCAAGTAAATGTAACTCATTACTACCCACCTCTGGTTATTCTACTTTGAAAATGTGCATTCCTTGAGACACTTAAAGAGAAATATTCATTAGAAGCACTAAGAAACGTAGCTCTGATCTGAAAGCATGTGGAAATACAACAATTAACAACACATTTTACTCACTTCATAACTTCAGTCGAGTGTTTGAAAAAAAAACACATTTCGTGAGATCATTCTGTCATTGTGTCTGTATTCGTCATGCTGCATCAATAAAAGCTGTTAAATCCTCTGTTCAGTTTGATTGTATGTCATTGTAGCTTATGTGCAGTTTCTGCACCAGAGTGCCCTCTGGCCTTCAGAGGAGAATTACTACTGATCACAGAGCCGTGTTTCCTGAGAATACCACTTTTTCCTGGATCACGGTCTCGATTTGATTTCAATTATCATTACCGTCGTAGATAAACACAGTAGTTTGTAACCCAAGTGGTTGAACTGTCTACAGTCATTTTTTTATTTCTTGTCATTTATCTACACTCAAAAAATGGATTTTTGCTGCTCGTTCGAATTACTTATTTAAAATAAGTTGAATCGGCACGATTCTTGAGTTATTTTAGGACAGCTTAATCATTTTATGTTCGGTCCACTTAAATTTAAATTAAGTTAAATTAATCAATTTGTGTGAGGACGACATGAAATAATTGTGTGGAACCAAGCAATGCATAATGGCAAATGAATCAGAAGTCTTAACACATTTGTGGAAAAAAAAATAAGGTGGATAGAGGATGTGACGCAATTGTCGAATTCAGACTTGCCTTGTTGTCTCCTGTAGGCAACATTTTTAAAAATCTTTTGGATGCAACCATTCAGTGTAATGCCGTCACTGAAGTGACAACTCCCGTCACGACGCACTGCTGAGGCCTCTTCGCTTCCTGTGTCTCCCTGGGAGCGAGCAGACAGTATTGTTATGGGAATCCTCTTTGATTAGATTATTGTGTGCTCTCCGTTTTCTCTCTCCACCCTTTCCCTCCCCCATCTCCCTCTCTCGCTCTTCAAAGAGCTTCTTCATACATGTCTTTTTCATGAATGGTGTTCGGAGAAAAAAGAATTGCTCTCACTAATTATTCTGAGTGGAAAATTTGGGGTTATATTATTAAAATGAGCATTTTGATTTTCATCTTTTCTCTTCTGTTGTGTTTTCGCAGGTCGTGACAGGAGCCTGATGTTAAATTCGTGATATGCTCTGCCCGACGTGAGGCGCAAGGAGCCTTTCTCCTCCTCCTCTCCATCCCTCTTGCTGGTGTCACACTGTATCTGGACAGAACTTGGTGTGGAGGCGACGTGGACACTTTTATGACACATTTTTTTAAGAGATTGAGCAAGTGAGACGAGCAGAAAGAGAGACCGTCAGAGGAGTAGGAGAACCAACCTGCCGAGTATTGTCATTGCTTATGGAGGAGGAGGGGCAGGATTGACGTGGAAAACGCATCAGCTTGCTTTCAGTTTTATCATTGATCACTATTCCGTCCAATCAGAGATGGGCGTCCTGTGTTGCGGCATCCTCGTGCTTGCACTTTTTTTTCAGTGCCATTGTCACAGTATCCAAAACCACATGTACAGGTTTAAGAGGTGAGTCAATTAGCGTCCTTAAAGGTCCCGTGAAGGGCTTTGAATGTTCGATGTTTGATGTAATCATAACCAAAACATGAAGAGAGAGTTGGACATAGAGTAGCCCCTCCCCTTTTTATAAAACAGCCAATACGCTTATTTCACGCGGGCGCCATTTTAAAGCACGAAAGCGAGGCTGCTGTGGGAAGAAATCCGGAAGTATAGGATCTGCACTGTACACATTGCAACAACATGCTGTGTACTACAAACCTCCAGCTGTTGCTGCGATTTCAAAATGCAGAAATGGTGTAAACATCACTTTAATATAATTTTGTTAAGTTTAATTTAAACAATTAAAAGCATATTAGGCATCAAACAACGTCACTTTAAGAGTAATACGCTTAAGTGACCTCCTAGACTTCAGTTCATGGCAGCAGGTAAACACTGTGGGGGCTTTCCTGCTTCAGCCTACGTAACTCGGTGAGAGATAAAACACTGCAGTTCTCTGTAGCACACCCCTGTGTTGTCTGTAATAGTGTTGTCCCGGTACTGAAGTTTTAAAAACGTCCATTACCAGCTAACATTTAAGTGCCACTGAGCGCGTTCAGAAACAGCTGATTTGCCATAGTGTTCACCAGTGCTCAACAGAAATGACTGTGATTGACAGTGAAGGTCATCATTTAACCGCTCTTCACCGAGTGCAAACACAGATAGACGGACACTGGATCGTTTTACAGCTGTGAAGATCAGTCGATTTATCAAGCGGATCGCTCGTCTGTGTTTGCACTCGGTAAACATCTGCGAAGTGCCACAAGTGTGGTTAACTGATGACTGTCATGGCCAATCACAGTCATTTCTGTTGAGCACGTGAACACAACAGCAAATCAGCTGTGTTTAAGAACGCCATCAACAGTGCCTTAAACGTTAACGGGAAACAGAGTTTTTTTTACCTTTCAGAACCGAAATTTTGTATGGTCACGAGTTTAATATAGTGAAAGAAGCAGTTCATTAACTTGAGTTTGATAAACGGCATCTAAAACGTGTGTTTGGGAAAGAAAACGTTAGCTAACTAGTGCCGTTTCCCTTAACTTGGCTGAAAATGAGCTGTGATATCCCTTTTTATTTTCACTATTTATTCAGAACGGACCTTCGGGTCAGTCGGAAGGTGGTGAAAGTATAAATTTGTGTCACTTTCTCTTGGCTGATAAGATATATAGCCAGGTACACAACATTCCTGTGTGACTCAGGCGATACTTCCGTGTTTCTTCCCACCGCTGCCTCGATTTCGCTGTCTAAAATGGCGGCCGCGTGAAATCAGTCTATAGTGTTTGGTTTTATCACCACTCTGCTAATGAGAGTGGTTGAGCTCAAGCGCATCAAATGAACAACAAAT
This sequence comes from Danio albolineatus, assembly GCA_903798035.1. NCBI lineage: Eukaryota > Metazoa > Chordata > Actinopteri > Cypriniformes > Danionidae > Danio > Danio albolineatus. The sequence continues at coordinate 2,856,619 of CAIGQQ010037750.1, read as the reverse complement.
GAGAATCGTCTTGAAGGGGGCGGGACATGTCAGATACTAAGGAGCATTTGATCATAATGCGATGAGAAACTGTCGTGTGAGTTGTTGTGAATAAAACTGTTGGTTCATTTAGGTGGAAGTGACAAACTACAAGCTTTACATGTTTATATCAGTTTTATATATTCTAAATGCGAATTTTGTCACCGTTTTGGGGGACACTAGCTTATAGATATCCTTTAAATCAGAGTTGCCCAAAGTGGGGCCTACGGGCCAAAGTTGGCCCATTGTGACCTTTGATTTGGCCCACCATCCCATCTGAGAGGAGAGTGAGAATAGAGAGGGTTGGGCCGAATGCGTTTAACACAGAGATCAGAGATCGTCATCATTTCTTTTTTTATTTTTTTTATTGCTGTTTTATTGTTTCAATTAAATTTTGTAAATGAATGAGATTTTTTAAAATGTAAATATTGCCACTCGACGGATAGAGGACTATGCAGAAGACAAATCAAGTCAAAAACTAGTGTAATTCGGTTATAAATTAGATTGTTTTGTTTTAACTCTGATAAGTTCATTATAAAATGTAAAATACTGTATTAGTCAATATAAAGAAATGTTTTATGGTCATTTTTTAACATCATTAAATAAATTAGAAAATTTCCCCAAGGCCTCACAGTGGCGCAGTGGGTAGCACAATCGCCTCACAGCAAGAAGGTTACTGGTTCGAGCCTCGGCTGGGTCAGTTGGCATTTCTGTGTGGAGTTTGCATGTTCTCCCCGTTCTCACAGGGGTTTCCTCCGGGTGCTCCGGTTTCCCCCAGAAGTCCAAAGACATGCGATATAGGTGAATTAGTCAAGCTAAATTGTCCGTAGTGTATGTGTGTTTCCCAGTGATGGGTTGCAGCTGAAAGGGCATCCGCTGCGTAAAATATGTGCTGGATAAGTTGGTGGTTCATTCCGCTGTGGCGACCCCAGATTAATAAAGGGACTAAGCCGACAAGAAAATGAATGAATGAAGAAAATTTCACCTGGGCAACTATATCTACCTTCGGCCCACTAGCCTTTTCAAGTTTTGTTTTTGTCCCTTCGTAAGAAAAAGTTTGGGCACCCCTGCTTTAAACGAATAATACTGATAATAACAAAAAAATTATTTTAATTTCAAGGGACCTTTAAAGAAACCATAATTGGTGTTATCGTTTTGACCCCCAAGTTGATCTGTAGTTTGAGTGATCTAACATTAAAAGGACCATAACATTTTTTTTTTTTTTTTTTTTTTTTTGATGGTTCCGCATATTCTGAACTTATTCAGCTATTACGTTTATTTTTCCAGTCCACTGGTCATAATTGAAATCTGAACACATAAATAACTTGTATCCATCAAGAACGGAGCATGTCTGCTAGAAAAGCAAATGTAAAATGGGTTTGGTATGTAGTTGAAGCACTGCGCTTAGCACATAAAGTTAAGGATGGCGGTCTATTTAAAAAAGGTCACCCGGAGTCCCCTTTCCTGCTCCTTCAAGCACACACACACACAGAAGCCAAGCTGTCGGAAAGGGGTAGCAAATTTATTAACCATAAATATTTCCAATATCAAAATAAAATGTAAGGGAGCAAAAGGTCAAAACAACAAAAAAAACAAAGTACCTAATATTTAATCTTTTACCTAAAACGAAAATAAGGTTGTGTAAATAATACAACAATTCTACCCTCCTTATCTTTCCATTAAACAGGAGAAAATGTGAAAAAAGATAAAGGGCCTTTCCTTAGATCATTCAGCAGTAAATAAACTTTTAGCCACAGCTAACACAGGATACCATCCTAGAACCGTTTTTAACAGAGTATCTCACCAGATGACTTTATAAAAGGGTTGCGGACAGGAAAGAAACAATCAGCCACCGCTAATGCAACTTACCGTCCTATTACCATAATTAACAGAGTATCTCACCAGATAACTTTGGAAAAGGGTTTCGGACAGGAAGATAGAACTACCACACAGAGAACTTAGAGCGATCTGCTCACACACAACAGCGAGGGGAAACAGGAAGAGAACTCGATGAACAGCGTGCTTTTATAATTGGCGACGCCCCTCTCACAGCTGCACCTGATCTCCGCTCATATGGAGAGAGAGAAGGAGACAGATAAGGGAGGATACAACACACAGGAACAATACACACCAGAATTGTCAAATAAGTTACTCAATATGTAACAGGTTTGAAGAATGAACAGTACTTGCATGTCTGCATTGTCCCAAACCTACATGCCGGATTATGCTGCAAGGTTGTATTTATGGGATCTGAGTTTGGCCACTTAGGATGCACTCACACTATGCTATCCGAACCGTGCCCAGGTGCATTTCCTGGACCAGTTGGATGAGGTGTGCCAGAGCGCGGTTGGGTTGGGCTCAGCTCAAAACTGCACCTGAGCCCGAAACTGAAGACGCGACGTCACTTTTAATGGACTGTTTCATATGAATTAATTAATTATATAATCTTAATCACATATAAGCAAAATATTTGATTACGTGTCTCTGCATCCCAAATGACTAAAGCGATATAACTAAAGCAATCTCCACTGTGCTGAGCGAGAGCGCTTCTCTTCCTGTTAAACTGAACAGTCGCATTATCAATGACTTAAGCGTGCTCAGGTTTGGAAGGCAAAATGCAGTGTGAGTGTAGGCCATCGGGGGTGAGGGGACAATCACACTTTGGCACGGTTCAAGGCAACTGTACCATGTGTGAGTACGCCCTTAGTTGCAATTAAATGAATTGTAAATGCTTCTTTATATAAATTATTTTCAGTGGAATAAGGGGCCAAGCTCAACTCCTGAAGTACAATCTTGAAATGCATAAAGACATGGATAGAGAGTCCTGACTTCAACCCAGTTGAACACCTTTGGGATGAATGACAGTGAAGACTGTGGGCCTGGCCTTCTGTCCAGCATCAGTGCCTATCCTCACAAATCGGCTTCTAGAATAATGTCCAGAACTTGCATAAACACTCCTAAACCTTATGGAAAACCTTCCTGAATGAGTTGAAGCTGATATAGCAAAGGGGAGGCTAACACTATATTAAACTCTATGGATTAGGACAGGGATGTCATTAAAGTTCGTGTACATGTAAAGGAAGACATCCACAAACTTTTGGCCATTTAATGTGTAACAAGATGCTTACAACAAAAGCAAGTTACTATGGTTACGATTGTCAACCCAATTTCAGGAGTAAAAGCGTTTCTGTACACACACTGAACAATAATTTAGGAAATTGTGTATTTAAATACATTAGTCAATCCGAAACATACAAAGTGTGTATTTGGTCATATACAACTCTCCAGTTCCCTGCTAACAGTAGATGTTTTTTATCAGTGGTTTTTAAAATGGATATGAAGCAACTACATACAGTATGAAGCAACCATGACAATGCAAAGTTCACAACAGTTATTGGCAGCTGTTAGAGAACAGATGTATCTTTATAGCCACACAAATATTGCAACTTTTATTGGCTCAGTAACTTCTAAAACATGTTTATATTTTATTAGCAATTATTTTATTTACTATTGGGCTTGCCTGACTTCAGAGTTAACTTTGACTGCTAGAACTGCCTGAACCAATAACTGATGTCTTAAAATTAAAGCAAACAAAAGAAAATCAGAGAGGTAGAACTTAACCATGATGTTTTGCTTTTTCCTGTACCGTGATGTATCTGTATGGACAGGTACTTTATAAGATACAATGCAATTTATTAATTAAAATGTAGTTATTCTATCTTACAGTGAACAGACTCCCTTAAACATTTACCTCACAGTTATGGCCCGTTTCCACTGAGTGGTACAGTACGGTACGGTACGGGTCGGTATGGGTCACCTTTATCAGGCTTGCGTTTCCACTGCAGAAGGGTACTCTTGGTGGGCGTGGTGTACGACAGAAAGTTTGTCGACGTCATTTTCGCTTGAGGAAATGTCTACAGTAAAGCTTTATGGGTCGTTCACAAATCATACGAGAAGCAATTCTCACAAAACAGATGCTTTATTATACACATAAACATTGTTGTATAAATGTCATTACTGACTGAACATGATCTGATTATAACTAGATCAATGATGCGAAATAGCCTACGGTCCGCGATTATATAAAATAAATTAATAAATGCAGCATATATGAACACATACAGCCCCACACACTCTCCGATGTTACCCATTTACAGAAAAACTACACACAGCAGACATGTATGCCTTATTTAGGCTCAAAAACAATACGAAATAGAACCCTGTCTGTGCAAACCTCTCATCTGTATCTTTTATCTTCACCAGTACATGTAGCCTCTCCGTCATTAGAGAGTAACTCCGTCATTCTGAGTTTTTAATAGTCCAGGTTAACTTTGTTAACTTTGTTATTTCAAATATTGACGCGCACCTGAGCGCAAGAGACAAAGCGAAACCTCTCGCGCTCGCCCTTATGGGCGACATAACCCAAAAGAATCTGCTCTTCTCCTGGCTTTGTGGCTGTTCAAGACGACGACAAGGTTTGTTTAAGCTCGGGTCGACCATGGCTCGTTATTATATGTTTATATTATTTCGGAGTATTGTCTCTCGGCTGTGTATTAAACATGGCGGGTCTTTTGTTTTCATTCTGGCTTGTTGCGCAAGCAAATGACGTATCTCTGTAAGCCTTACGGGACCCTTTGGTACGCTTGGGACCCTTTGCAAAGGGTGACTAAAAAGTGGTATGGTACGGTTCAGTTCGGTACGTTTTTAGTCAGTGGAAACGGCCTTAAAAGCGTACCGTACCGTACCGTACCACTCAGTGGAAACGGGCCATTAGTAATACTCTATTAACATAATGCTGCACCAATGCATACAAACAGAAAAGACGAGGCTTCGGTAAAATTACATTATGTCATGTAGAAGCTGCACTGTATGTAATGCCACTGTGAAAGGTTTAAATTAAGTTGTGCTTGCAAATTTTGTTCAGACTTTCATGTATATTGAAAACATAAGGCCGTATGAAATGTTAGATATTGTATCTGTTCTAAAATGTAAACTCAAATGGTGTATAACTGGTGTAATTTAGTATGGTATAATTTAGTTATATCATCAAAATTCACTAATATTGCTTGGTTATTTTGACAAAGTTGTCTTGCAGCTAATTCTGTTATGTATTTATATAAATACATTTCAGCAAACCGTGAACCAGGACTAGATGTTTCATTCAATTTTCTTTTTATCCGGACCAAAAACAAACAAGAGAACTAGATTACAAGTGTCAACATGTGCCCTTAAAACATTTTAACACACTTATATTACGTTTAAACAATTTGCTACTGACGCTAGTTTCAATAAATATATATCTGAACTTAAACCTATTTCAAAACCAGTGCCGTATTGTTAAATGTGCGCTCTTGCAATGCATGTTTTCTGAAAGTCTGTTTTTGTTGGTTCTGTAGGTTTCAGGAAAATTCCTTTTCAGACCCCAATGACTGCTCAAGGACCAGACAGCCTTTTGTCATGTCCAGTCCGTACAATTTTTCACTGGATATTCACCTACCAGGGGTGATCCCAACAGAGGTAAGAGATGATCTGCAGCATTTCTTTATAATGAAGTGTTGGGGAAGGTGGCTTTGAAAATGAATGCGTTACAATTTTGCGTTAGTACTTTAAAATATAATGCGAAAGTAATTAATCTCTTTTTTTTAATCTAAGCTGGGCATGCTTGTTTGTTATAATACAAACATCTATTTTTGACAGATGTATTGCATTATTGAAATGTGAGGTAAATAAACCTCAGGCTGAAGGAAATGTAAATACACGTCTGCAGTTCAGGAGCAGCTCAAACAAACCTTCGTGCAAAGCTGCCTTCCTGGATTGCATAAAGAACGTTTAACATTCTTTAGCAACCAATATATTGAGTTTGCACAATTTTTAACCACTTTAAGAGATAGCCGATCTATTTTTGTGCATGTGAGATGAGTAAATGCACGTTCACATTTTTGCAAAAACAACAGTGAGTACGTTTACATGGACACTAGTAATCCAATTTTAATGCGATTAAGACAATACTCTGATTAAGAGTCTACCATGTAAACAGCGATTTTTGATTAATTTAATGCGATTAAGGTCATAATCGAACTAAACAGAAATCGAACTAAGACATGTGGAGTATGCTGATTTTAGTCGCATTATTGAAGTGGACTACAGACATGTAATACGATTACTGATGACCATGTAAACGTAGTCAGTTGGTATCATGTTTACACAATGTACTAAACACAAGTGCTCTTAAGCAGGATTTCTATCAACACAGGGACAGGAGGGCTAAGAAATAATAATAAATAATTAGGAAAACCAATGAAAAAAAGTGTATTACTTTACTAGTTATGTGAAAAAAGTAATCTGATTACTTGTAATCCATTACTAAAAACATTACTATTCATGATTACATAAATCTAAATAAACATCTGTTTGCAAGCTCGCTTTAAATGATGAACGAGTCAGCAAAATGATCCGAACTTCCCATCACTACGCGGGGGAATTAATTAAATGTTCCTGAATGAAAGTGAAAATATGAAACTGCAGTTAAAGTAAAAAAATAACAAATGAAATGCCCGAAATTACATTAAACCCAGGAGGAAACGTGAATAGCAATGACGTGAATCGAATTATTTGCTATACCATGTAAAACAATATAATGGAAGGAACAGTGACTACGTTTACATGGACATCAGTAATCGAAGTATTTGCCTTAATTTAAAAGACAATAATAAGATTAAGGCGTTAATAAATAAATAAATAAATAGGAAAACCAATTAAAAAAAAGTGTATTACTTTACTAGTTAATTGAAAAAAGTAATCTGATTACTTGTAATCCATTACTCTAAACATTATTATTCATGATTAAATAAATCTAAATAAACATCTGTTTGTAAGCTCGCTTTAAATGACATAAATTCACACATTCTGTTACAGCTTTAAATTAATACACATAACTGATGTTTTTATAAATAAGAAAATGTAATGGGTTACTTTACTAGTTACTTTAAAGTAATCTGATTACGTAGCACAGCTATATTCAGTATAATAAGCAAATTAACGCACAGCCATTTATATTTGTGCCCGGCATTGAATGTATGCTGTTATTTTTTCACATTTGAAAGCGTCTGTCATAGAAAAGCAACTGTCATGAATAATTAAAGTCAGCTTCCTCACATAGGACTGCAGTCTCATGAATACTCATGAGGCACAGATGACTCATTGATGTACAATGGGGTAAATTTAGAATTTAACTACTTAAAATAGTGCACAAAAGCTTCAAATTAAGCAGTTTTCTAATACAGTTAAAATCAGTGGATGTTAATATTGTCAAACACTTCTGTCGAAATCTCAAAAACATTTAGGTTAGTGTTTAGGAAAGCATTAGAGAGCAAGCATTTTCCCTAAGGGCAGAATTGTATTTAATTACATCTGTGATGTTTTGTTTGCTCTTCAAAGCCTGTGGATAACTGGACTAACCAGTTGACCAATCACAATACACACCATCTCAATTGTAGTTTTAGTCATCCTGATATCCATGAGCCAGATCCTGTCATCAAAATGAATTGTTAACCATCTTCCAAAACTGTGTCACAAGGTTGCGTTCCCAAACTTTAGTCATGCGGGTGCAAGATAACATAACCATGTTTGTTACTGTGCGTGTCGTGAGCAACTTATTATGTAAGGAAAACAAAAAGCGGGGTCAAGCACATTCAGACTTTCACCTTCTTAATATAGTTTCAGGAAAGTATTCTTTGCCAGTTCTAAACAGGGGAATCATAGTGGCAGCCAGTGACTATCAAAAGATAGTATAACATTGCTCACAATCAATTAAATAATGCTAATTTTGTTTTAAAGGCACACTTGCATGCAATTTAAGATCAAGGCCCAATCCCAATTCTACCCCTTAGCCCTTCCCCTTACCCCTACCCCTCCTTTTGTTCATGTGAAAGGGTAGTGGTGTCCCAATTCTCTTTAGCTTGAAGGCGTAGGGCTAAGGGCAAGGGGTATACACCCCTTCTAACGAAGATTTTTCAGGACACACTTCAAACGGAGGGGTAAGAAAATTTCCCAGAATGCACCTGCCACAACTGAACCCGGAAGTAAGGAGATCCACAAATGAGTATTTTTTTGTCATTATTTCGAATTTTTTATGACAAACAAACACATGTTTTGATATATTCATAACCGCGTTTGTGTTTTACCGTCATGCTTAAAAAAGAAAAAACGCAAAAAAGCCCGCTAAATTTCGCGATCTATAATCCATAATCATAACTCCTGTACAGCAGTCCCACAACATTCTGACACTCGATGACACTCGAATACCCTGTCAGAAAAGTCTAGTGGCTGGGAATGAGCTTTTTACAGTGTCTGCTATAATGTTAATGTTGTTTCCGTGTGTTTATATAGATAAATATGGCCACTGTGTAAATACACAGTACAGTTCCGATCTTATTGCCACATTAGATCGTTATGATAACATAATATACGCCTTCAGTGATTTCCTGAAGATAAACACCAACAAATAACACAACTGGAATAACTACAGCAGTCGTGATCGTCTGATCTCATATGAAGCAAGAGATCGCGATGACATATGATGACGTGTGCAGGTGTTGAAGTGCTGTCCCAATTCTTAGGGGTAAGTTTTGAAGCCCTTCCCCTTAACCCTCGGTTGTAAGGGCCAAGGGGAAGGTGAAGGGGTAGGGGTACAAAAATAGAATTGGGATTGGGCCCAAATATCTGTTACAAATTGTCAAAGAGAAAAAACGGTTGCATTTTAACCGATTACAGCTGAAACAGATCGTATCACTCGAGTTATGCTTTCAAATTGTATGGTTTTATTGACCATTATATGCTCCATTTAATTAAACTTAAAATATATGATTAATATGGTCTGATAGAAGCAGCTAATTTGTTAAGTGTTCCTCACATACAGTTCAAATCAGAATTATTAATCCCGCTTTGAATGTTTTTCTTTTTTAAAATATTTCCCAAATGATGTTTAACAGAGCAAGGACATTTTCAAAGTATGTCTGATAATATTTTATCTTCTGGAGAAAGTCATATTTGTTTTATTTTGGCTAGGAAAAAAAGCAGTTTTTAATTTTTTATAAACCATTTTAAGGTCAAAATATTAGCCACTTTAACCTATATTTTTTCGATAGTCAACAGAACAAACCATTGTTACACAATAACTTGCCTAATTACCCTAACCTGCCTAGTTAACCTAATTATCCCCTTAAATGTCACTTTAAGCTGTATAGAAGTGTCCTGAAAAATATCTAGTCAAATATTACACTGTCATCATGGCAAAGATAAAATAAATCAGTTATTAGAAATGAGTTATTAAAACTATTATATTTAGAAATGTGTTCAAAATCTTCTTTCCTGGGGAAAGAAACAAACAAGGGGGCTCATAATTCAGGGGGTTTAATAATTCCGACTTCAACTGTAAACAATGACGACACAACCTTCCATAGAGATAAGCGTTTTTATCAGCTGTAATGTACACAGTTAGTCATGATGATTCATCAATTTTAGCCTTTTTAAGATCTAATTTACTATTTTATTGAGTGCTTAAGTCTGAATGTGCAAATATAAAGCCGACTTTACCATAGTTGGTCTCCCCTGGGGTCCCCTCGAAGGCATATGTTGGTACTTGTTGCTTTATTTGCTGTTTATTTAAGCGATTCCTATTGTTTTACAAGTTAAATTCACAACTTTGGATGCATACATCAGGGTTCAACACTAAGGATTTTTTCTACTGGCCCCATTGGACCAGTGGTTCAGATTTTTACTTGCCCTGCCAAAATTTTTCACTGGCCCCACCAAAAAAAAAAAAAAGTTAATTGCTATTTCTTAGCCACATATTTTAAATAATGTGTCAAAAATAATTTCTAAAAATGTTAAGGAAAATGTGCAGGTATTTTATTGCAAAACAAAACCTGGCTGACTTAAACATTACAGCAAAACATCACAAAACAGACATTTTCTTTTAGCCTCATAATTTGATGTTGCCAACATGTTTTCGTCTCTTCGCTTTGTTGGTTTTTACCGGGTTACTGAAAAAAACAACGTGCTCACGACATCCAATCAGAAAGAGGAACCCAAAAAAGCAATATGGTATTTACGACTTCACAGAGAAGGTAGCATTCAAATACCTGAAAGCACAAACTATTCCTTGATTTTAAGACTATATATGCATGCAATTGACAAATAGTCGCAGGCAAAGTACAATTTAGTGACAAGGCAGCACTGGCCTGATCGGGCCTGTAACTATTCTGTCTACTGTCCCGAGCATCTCTCACACTGTCCCCGGGCCATCGGGCAGTCCTTATTGTTGAGCCCTGATACATGCTACTGGATGGTTTCAGTTATGTTCGTTATATTCAGTATTCCAGGTCTGATTTGTAAACATGATCAGGAATGTGAATATGTGAATCTGAAGTATTCTGAAAACTCTATAATATATGTGTGTGTGTGTGTGTGTGTGTGTGTGTTTTAACAGTCTGACAGCTACTACTGTATGGCTGTTCCTGTCCCAACCTCACGGGAGGCCTATATTGGTGAGTAAAGGTTTTTTTTACTGTAGTGAGCTCAATTTTAGCTCAACAAACTACTAGTTAGCTGCTTATTAATAGTTCGTAAAGTTGTAGTTGGGTTTATGTATTGTGTAGGATTAAAGATGTAGAATAGATTATACTTTATAAGTGCTAATAAGCAGTTAATACCTTAATAGTAGGCAGGTAATAAGCCAGTAGTAAATAGTTTGTATTGTGACTTTAAACTAAAGTGTTTAAAAGGATCTTTATTAAATAAATTAACCCAAAACATAAGAACTAAGAATCACGAAAGAAACTATCTACAAATAAACAAAGTCAAAAGAAAAAATATATATATATAAATATATAATTAATGATTTCTTTTAAGCGAGTGTTTGTTCTGTACTGTTTGGACAGGGAGCGTCCGCCGTCCTGAATTTGTTAACTGCGATCCTGGTGATGAAATGAATGTTTAATCTGATCAGGCTTTAAAGATAATCTCGTTCAGGCCAGTCTCTCCTGTTTAATTTTCAAATGAAACTGCGTTTACTCACAGCATCAAAGTATAAACTCTCCGTCCTGCTGCGTGCTTAAGCAGATCTTTACATAAGTCATCTAGGCCAGTGAATCCATGTAATATTGAAACTTGAGCAGCAGCAGCCGATGGCTTATGGCAGGCTGTTTGTTGTTATCATTCTCTGCCAATAAAAATCTTCATACTGCGGATTATTGGTTGTAGCCGGTGGGGATCATTCATTCTGTTTCAAAAGATGATCTGATTCTCTTTTTCTTTTACAACATACTAAAGTGCCTCTATTATGCTACTTTAAAGGTTCATTATATTGACCCTCGACCACAAAACTAGTGATAAGGATCGATTTTTGGAAATCTGAGATTTATACATCATCTGAAAGCAGAATAAATTAGCTTTCCATTGATGTATGGATTGTTAGGGCAATATATGGCAATATAGGGCTCAAATACCACTTTTTGAAAATGTGTGATCTACTGTAAGTGTTCAAAATAATCAAAATTTTAAGAAAACCAGCTTTAAAGATGTTCTAATAAAGTTCATAGCAAAGCAGATTAATATATATATATATTTGTTTTAATAAAAACAAGCTTAGATTTGTCCACCTGTCAGGTTTTGGACCATATGAGGCATAGGACATGTGTTTGGATATAACTTTTTTGACCACACTTAGTTATTATTGCTCATTTATTCATTTTTCTGGAAACTTGAATTGAATTTAGAAATAGTTTTGAAACGAATCTTTGCGCTTAACTAACAAATTTTAATATGCAGGCTAATGGATGTCTTCAGTGGCGTGCGTACCATTTCCTTATCCATGAAAAAGAGAAAGAGAAAGTAATGGCCAATTGGAGGAGGCTCATTCTTTATCCTTGCACTGCAGATGGTCTGTTTAACTGTTTTCTCACTAGTGAAGCGTTTAGTTTTTCCACTTACAAAGTCCGCCATGTAAATAACAAATGCCAAATGTCTGTATACAAAGATGAATTTTGCCAGAGGCTTTCTCAGCATTTTTAAACCCAGCCATATGAACAGTAACAATGGCGTTGATTTTACCATATTAATTTAAAAATTTAGTCGCGCAACACAGAACATTGTTGTTGTTTTTGAGACATTAGCTCAAATTATTATGCACTTTGAAACTTTGCAGACATTTTACATTCGCCGATGGCTACATTACACATTACGTGAAAGGTAATATCCGAAAAAGCATAATAGATACACTTTAAAAATGACTGTAGGGCAATACACCAAATAAAGCATTACATTATGGCAGTGATTACTATAATGGTACACTATATGATGAGTGGTGAGATTTCAGTCTGAACTGAATTGACTATAAATCTGTCTTTGCAAGATGCAGGCCAAAATGAACAATCACATAGCAAGCAGTGTAATCTGATTCATTTTCAGTTGACTCATTTGAGTCCGTGCTTTTGACGAATCATCCACAACAGTTTTGATTAAATCAGATGAGACACTCATTGAATGAACTCATTAAATCATAGTGTTTTCTGAGTCAGCATCTCACTCTCTTTTTAAGCTGCATTTAATCATTGCTTTCAGAGATATCCATTATAAAATGCAGCAGGATGCGTGCACAATGTGTTCGAGTAAATTAACTTCCTGTAACTGCAAAATGGCTGTGTTCAAAAGACTTGCTTTGAATACGTAAATTTCCGCAAATGTATTGTGTTACACTGCAGTGATGTTTGGAGAAAACACACACTGGTTTGCAGAATAACAGGCCCACCCACACTTATGCGTGTATCTGAGAGATACATTATGTTTGTCTTGCTACTGCCATCAATCAAGCATCCCATCTATTATTCATAGCTATAACAGAAAGAGATAGAGGCCTTGTCTGTAGATATCTATCATTTCAGTGTGGGTAGCATATTAATGCTCACAAAGGCAAACATCGTTCGCCCTTTCAGACCCTTCACAGATGTTTCATGCAAAGCTGCTCTGTAAAAGAAGTGAAGTGAGATTATTAAACACAATTATTGTTTAAAATTTCACTTAATTAAATTAGCTCTTTTTAATTTTTATGAAATTTGCTAGCAGTTACTGAGATGAGATGAGACTCTGATTGGTTTCTTCTCAAAACACACCCATAACTCATTAAGAGTATAAGCACAACCCTTTTGGACAATGCGCCGCGTCGCAGTGCATATTTTTCTGTCCTTAACATAGCAAAAGTGGATTCGGACACGCCCTTAATGCTTTAGACTTTGCGCCTAGATCGTTAAAATAGAGCCCCAGTCTGTTGTGATTGGTCTAAAATTTACAGCACATATCAGAAACCAAATGTCTGTTTACAAAGATGAATTTTACCAGAGGCTTCCGCAGCATTTTTAAACCCAGCCATATGAATAGTAACAGTGGCGTTGATTTTACCATATTAATTTAAACTTGAGTCCTCGTATTTGAAAGTGCAAGTAAAGTAGATTTAGTCACGCAACATTGTTGTTGTTTTTGAGACATTAGCTCAAGTTATTCAGCACTTTGAAACTTTGCAGACATTTTACATTCGCCGATGGCTATATATATTGAATAGTCTGAATAAATCAGACGAGTCACTCATTGAATGAACTCATTAAATCAGCAAAATCTTCTTTAGAGGCTAAGATATTCAATTCAATTCATCTTTATTTCTATAGCCCTTTTACAATGTAGATTGTGGCAAAGCAGCTTCACATAGAAGATTATAGTAAATTGTAACAGTTTCAGTCCAGTTTTTAAGAGTTTAAGTTCAGTTTAGTTCAGTTCAGTGTGGTTTAATTTTCACTGCTGAAAGTCTAAACACTGAAGAGCAAATCCATCGATGCGCAACTCCACAAGTCCCGAACCATGCAAGCCAGTGGTGACAACGCCGAGGAATAAATTTCACCAATTGGCGAAAGTGAAAGGAAAAAAAACTCGAGAGAAACCAGGCTCAGTTGGGCACGACCGTTTTTTCTATGGCCAAACGTCTTGTGCAGAGCTGTAGTCTAGGCGCCGGAGACTGGAGATCGCTGGACCTCCATCGTGGAGAAGCTGATGATGGGAGAGGTCACCGGATGGTGTACATGCTGGCCCTTCAGGATCAAAACGAGGATTTGTCTGTCCTAGGGTCTTACAGGAATCAGTCTCATGCTCTCCACTCCTCCATGACCACAACAGCATCTGCTCAGGATACGGCCTGGTCCAGGATTATGCGAACCTCAGGAATAATGAAAAAAAGATTAACATAAGCGCAGATGCCGTTCAAATTGTAATGTCTTTTGGGAACTGTTCCCGGCTCCGGTTGCCCTAAATAATGCAGACTAACAATCCTTTAGAGCAGGGGTGGGCAAACTCAGTCCTGGAGGGCCGGTGTCCTGCATAGTTTAGCTCCAACTCTAATCTAACACACCTGAACATGCTAATCAGTGTCTTCAAGATCACTTAAAAACTATTAGCAGGTGTGTTTGATTAGAGTTGGAGCTAAACTGTGCAGGACACCGGCCCTCCAGGACTGAGATTGCCCACCCCTGCTTTAGAGGATTTGGATTTCAAAGGCATTTGTGTTTTATGTGTATGCTAATGCAAAGAGATGTGTTTTTAATCTAGTTTTAACTGTGCTAGGAAGGCTGTTCCAGAGTTTAGGTGCCAGATATGAGAAAGATCTACCGCCTACAGTTGATTTTGATATTCTGGGAATAATCAATTGTCCATAATTAATTGAGCGTAGAGGACGTGATGGGCTGTAATACACCAGGAGCTCCCTCAAATACTGCAGAGCTAAGCTGTTCAGGGTTTTGCATTTCCATCTTCCATTATTCACACGAACCTTGTTTAGCATAACAAATATTAATGGATTTTTATTCAAATTTGGTGTTTTCATCCCTCGTTACTTTAAAATGCTGATTATAACAGAGTGATGGGCTGTTTCTCAATATGTGTTCTTCAGCGATCTTGCGTCCCCGTGTTCTCGTGTAACGTTATCATCAACCGCCGAAATTCAGTTGCAAAGCTCAAGACCGCAAGAACGGAGAATGCGTGAAACTTCCCGGATGTGTTCTTGATATCGAGGACGCACCGATGCAGACTTGAGCACTGAACTCGCTCTAGAAGTCCCAGAAGTCATTGCGACTGGAGGTGGGAAGCGCAGCATTTTGTATAAATTTATTATTAAAGTTCAGAGATATAACTTATTATTTATATCAGGATTTTCCCTAAATGAGACGGTGAAAGTAAACATTACCATAAAAAACATTACCATTAAAGGCAAAAACACATTACGGCTGTTTATTTGTTGAAATTTGTATTAAAATCTGTGTTATTTGTGATGTGCAGCGTATATTTGTAAAGTCTTTATGCACAGTATATATTGTGAAATGAGGGGAAACAATAAATCATTGTATGGATGCTGTAATGTTTAAATAATCTTCGGTTAAAGATGCGTGAGGGTCATGTGACCATCAGGAAGAACGCAGCATCTCATTTCTCACATGACGCGTTCTCTGTCCTCGTGGTCTCCCGAGTTTGTGCTTCCGATGTGACCTGGCAAGACCGGTCTCCACAAGAACACGAGTCCGTTCTCTGCATTCTTGGAATTGAGAAACAGCCATGGAAACCCAGATATTGTTTGTTTGCAAAAACGCTATGACATTATCAAGAATACTTATTAAAGATGTTCATATTATCAGCTTCATATTCTATAAGATAACCAGGATTAACGTAAAATCATCTCTTCTCTTCTCAGTGGACTTTGTTCCCCATGCCAGTATGGACACAGCTCACCACATGATTTTATATGGCTGCAAAACCCCTTATGCCACTCAAGGATACTGGTAAGTTCACTCTGATACTTTTATAAACAGCTTCATTTGCAGACAAAACATAAGTGGCGCTATACAAACAGTCAAGTCAGGACAACATATACTTTATGTTGATTTAACTTATTTTAATAAGTTGATCTGGTTTCAACAAATTTTTAAAAGTTATATAAAGATTAACTTAGTATGTTTAGTCAGTTTGATTGATGGAAGTTGAGATGACTACAAAAAGTATATTTGATTCAACTAAAAAAAATGAAGGCAGCAAGATTTGTAGGCTAGATAGTTCAACTGTTCAATAGTTTGGGGTAGGTTTGGGATTTGTATTTAAAGATATTAATATTTTTAATAAGCAAGGTATTAAATTAAACAAAAGTAGTACTAAATACATTTGATACAAACAAAAAAATGAGCTGTTTATCGGAAAAGTTCCCAAAATATATGTCAAATGTATAACAAATGCAGACTGTCAAAAGTATGTGTCAAATGCAGTATATCAAAAATTCAGCTTTGTATCAGAAATAATTACATTTTAAGATATGTTTAAATAAAATAATTAAAATAATTAACAATAAAAGCATTGTTTTAAATTTGTATTAGCATTTCACATTATTACGGTATTTACTGTATTTTTAATCGAATAAAAGCATCCTTGCAACACATTAAAAACCTTCAACAGATAGTCTCATCAACTAAGCCTGTTTTTTTATTTTATTTTATTGTTTAAATGACATAAACAATTGCACAAATTGGAATTTCAGCTGTAACAGACAGGGTGGTTCATTGTTCAGCGTTAAACATTACTCCTATCACTGTTTTATGCGTCAGCCATTAAAAAACATGTTGAGTTGCTGAAGATTGCGCATACTGTGACCTTGCAGCACACAGAAACATCAATCTCTGTTTGCTTTAACTGAGTGTGAGTTTCAGCTGAGATTACAGAACCTGTTTTGCCAAACCAATTACAAATGGGTGTGAGACGGTTGGAGCGTTCGGGGAAAAGAAAATCTTATTTTTACTACTTTTTAATAGAGAGTTTGTGCTACTTCTTGCATCACTAGGGGAGAGCGGGGCAAAAAAAGTAAAACTTTTTGGTTTTGGCCAAATAATGAACAAAGTAATGGGGTTAGACAAACCGTTTTTTATTTACCAATAACACACAAGCCTCTCCTACAAATGAGAACTGGTTGTATACTCTCAGAAATAAAGGTACAGGAGCTGTCACCGGTACCTCAAAGGTGCATATTAGTGCCTATATGTACCTAAAAAGTACCTTTGAGGTACCATTATAGACCCTTCCGGTACAAATATGTACCTTTTGAAAAGGTACTGCCCCAGTGACAGCTCCTGTACCTTTATTTCTGAGTGTGTATGATCGCTGGACCTATGGTTGTTGTGCAGTATTGGCAAAAGTACCAGGAGTAAAAATGTTACTATTTACCCAATCTGTGGGGCAAGATGGAACCGTCAGAGGGTTAGCTGTAACACATGATTAAAAGGCAGATTTCACACAATTCATTTACATTCAGTTTACTTTAAATAGTAGCTACATTTCCTCAGTACTTGGCTTTTTTTTTTAATTCTACATAGCACAGTATGTTTATTTATCTGTCTGTCTGTCTGTCTGTCTGTCTGTCTGTCTGTCTGTCTGTCTGTCTGTCTGTCCGTCTGTTAAAAATATGTTCTATTAAAAAACATTTTAATATAAAAAGTTCTCAATGTTACATTCAAAATTCAACAAATATTTAGTTTGTTTAAATGATGTCCAACAGTGTGTGGCTTAAGTGAAACAACCTGTTACAACTAACCCCATTGTCATGTGTTTTCCTCAAAACTGGCTAGCAGTCACTGTGTGTATTTTACATCTTTTAAAATGGTTTAATCTTTTAGTCTAGAGGGCGGCAATCACAACAATATAAGATTCCACTCACAACTGATTCTGATTGATACTTTCACAGATTTTTTAAAAATATAAAATATCGACTATAATAAAGAATACTACAAAAATGGTTTCTCTTGTGTTTCTCATCCAAAGTTTTCAATAATTGGTAGCAAGATGTCTGTCGACATTGTGGTGAAAACCTTGGAAGCATGCCATGGTTAACCCTGAGTACCTTAGCTCCATGTTACATTTTACCCCGCATTACTTTGTGACCCGCGCTCCCCTACCACAAGAAACAACAGTTTTCAGTCTCCTATATTTCACATATAACCAGAGTAACTGCAGGGTCCAAGCAGGTGCCACTTGTACTTTTAGGGGGCACGCTTTAACATGCATCACAAACTACTTAACCTCTTACACTCTGGTGCTATTTTGGGATTTCCGCCTGGATTTTGTCTACCCAATTTTAAAAGCTTCCTAAATCCACATGCAGAGGAGTAAATGCAAAAATGTGGTATCATTTTAAAGAAAACCCTTTAAATTTTCATAAAACACTGTTGTAAGTGATTAAAATAATTGTATATGTTGTCTGTGTTATCATAAACACTTAAAAAAAGAGGCGCTTTCTGTATTTTTTCTTTATAAACTCAAATTTAAAAGAGTACATTTTAGGTTCTGTGTGGTCTAGGTTTCTGTAATTAATTTTGGTGGTTCCTGCACATGTCAGTAATCGTAAGAAAAACGAAAAATGCCTCTATCATAATCTATGCAAAAGTTATTGTATTCCAACTGATGAGAGGTGCTATACCTTTTTTATGTAATTTCCGCCTACCAAACTTTGAAAGTCTTCCATATCCAAATGCAGTGGTATAAATGACAAATTCCAGTGTTATTGGACAGAAAACTATTTGAATTTACAAAAGAAACTGCTGAAAGTAATAAATAATATTTGTTATGTTTTCTGTTTTATGATGAATTACTTCAACATTGGGCGCTTTTTTATTTTTTGTTCTAAAATGCTTTTTTGAAAGTGTAGATAATCCCATAAGAGAATAAGACAACTCCAGACAGTTCTGCTTGAAACCAGCAGATAGCAGCAAACACTAGGAAAAATAATTTTGTCTCTACCATAGAGTATGCAAAGGTTATTGTAATTCAACTGAATGTTGGGAAAATAACTTTTTGATCATTCATATCAAATATGACATATTTGCTTCTGCATAGTTCTTACATGATAAGAACATGAGTTTCCATTACTTTCTCATTTCTCCTTCCCATTTGTATCATAACATTATATCAAAGAAGTCAAAGTCAGTTTCTCCAAAACTTCCTCAGCTCCTAGAAAAAAAGCTTATTTTGAGGCTGTCTTCTTTTTCTGCGCCATAAAAAACGCGGTGATTCGTTCGATAACTGTTTGATATGTGAATATAATTCAGTAAAGGAACGCTAGAATTGTACATGGACAGGCAAGAGCTTTTATTTGAGCTATGACTTGTACATGTGTGTCATTTATGAAGCATATAAAAATATAAAAATGACAGCTCGTGTATCCAGTATTTTGTTGTGTAATTAAATGTTAATAACTTTTGTACAGTAAAATAAAAACCTAAGACATGCATATGTGCATAAAATATAGCTTCTACGCTTTTAAACGGAACCACTTATAGGGGTCTTGCGCAACCCTGGACCTTTAAAAATGAAAGGAAAGTTGATGACGTCACAGGACCCGGTACTGGGTCCGCAGAGTTTAAAAGGTTAAACAATCTTTTTTTCATGCTTCACTCTGCAGTCTTGCCAGGCACACATACGAGGAATTTGTTTTCGTGACAGAGCTTCTACAGTGCAACAGAATTACAGAGACAAAAAACAGATAATTTTCCCAGAGATGGGTTGTGGCTGGAAGGGCATCTGCTGCGAAAACAAATGCTGGATAAGTTGGCGGTTCATTCCGCTGTGGCGACCCCGGATTAATAAAGGGACTAAGCCGAAAAGAAAATGAATGAATGAATGAAAAACAGATAATAAATATATTTTAAAAATAGAAGTAAGTGTTAAATGCAAATATACAAATTGACAAGTGTATGTACAGGTATATCACTATATACAACATTATATGTGCAGCTGTTATGTGCAAATTGGCATGTAAAGTGTGTTGTTAAATAAGTGTATGTGTGTGTAAAAAGTGTATCGCAAGTAGTGATGATGGTTCCACGATTATTATCATCAAGTGTTCATGAGATGGATTGCCTGAGGGAAGAAACTGTTTCTGTGTCGGGCTGTTCTGGTGCGCAGTGCTCTGTAGCGTCGACCAGAAGGTAACAGTTCAAAGAGGCAGTGTGCTGAGTGTGAGGGGTCCAGAGTGATTTTGCCAGCCCTTCTGCTCGCTCTGGATAAGTACAGTTCTTGGAGAGTAGGGAGGGTTGTACCAATGATTCGCTCAGCAGTCCGAACTATTCGACGTAGTCTTCGAAGGTCAGATTTAGTAGCTGAGCTAAACCAGACAGTTATTGAAGTGCAGATGACCGATTCAATGATGGAGGTGTAGAACTGTTTCAGCAGCTCCTTTGGGAGGTTGAACTTCCTCAGCTGACGAAGAAAGTACAGTCTTATAAATAAGTAAGTCTTATTTCTTACAGTTTGTCTTGAATAAAAGCAGTTTTTAATTTTTTGAAAAACAATTTTAGGGTCAGTTTTATTAACCTCCTTAAGAAATATTTATTACTGTATATTTTTTGATCGTCTACACAACAGACCATTCATTCATTCATTCATTAATTCATAATCTTTTCGGCTTAGTCACTTTTATTAATCTGAGGATGCCACAGCGGAATGAACCGCCAACTTATCCAGCATTTGTTTTACAAAGCGGATGCCCTTCCAACTGCAACCCATCTCTGGGAAACATTCGTACACACTCATTCACACTCATACACTACGGACGATTTAGCCAACCCAATTCATCTGTACCACGTCTTTGGACTTGTGGGGGAAAACGGATTTTTCTGTACACTGTATATTTGAAAATGGTATTTTAATTACAAAACAAAATGTCTTATTGTGGATTCCGAAACTATTAGAAAAGCCGACTGAGACGATAGTGAGGGTCGAGACATACTGTATACATCATAGTCATTTATATTGGTAAAATACCTCAGAATCTACTAGTAAACTCTATTGAACTCCAGGTCAAATCAATATCAAGATATTGATACAATATTGATAATCTTCTGCAAAACTGCGAAGACATCAGTATAAACATCCCATCACATGAATAACGCTCACTTATAAAGTTCCATTTAGGCTTGGCGAGAGCAAAACATAAAGAAAAGGATGCCTTTTCTAAAATAACCTAACTCCCAAATGATCTATGTGTCACAACTGCAGCTTCCCCATAGAAAGAGAGCAAAAATTTATAATAAACCTGCCTGTTGCCACGGCAACCGTTAGCACCTTGACAACAGCATCTGAGATGACCTAAAGAGAAAGGGAGTGGCTCTCATTCTTGTTTCCATGGGCTTGAGTTTAGATGAGAAAAAGAATAATTATGTAAGAAAATGTCTCAATAAAACAGACATATCACAAACTGATAAATGAACAACGATGTATGTCAGTGCTAAATAAAGCTTTTAAATAGACATGATTTTAAAAAGAAGTCATTTTTCACGCAGGCTTTTTTTCCCGTCTGTCTTCTTCACTCTTCGCCGTGTATTTTGTCATATTCCTGAAGCTTCTGTTTTTAATGTCACTCATGACTTATAAAAAATTCATGATTGAGAGACCGCAGTGTGTGATGTGCGGCCTCAGAAGCATTTGGGCTCAGCATGAAAATAGGTTAATTATAGCAAATGTGCAAAAAATAAAATGTTGTTTTGCGGCAGCAGTACTGTGGAATGATGGGCTGTCGAGCCCTTCATGTGAGGCGAAAATGTTTGTATAATTACAAGTCTAAATTGTGAGATGGCGGAAAAAAAGTGGCTTTTTTTAATCTATGATCTTAGCAAGTTTTTGCATTTCTGTTTCAGGTGTGTTTTTATGAAAATAAATACATATTTCTATTTTAAAAATGCATTAAAGTGTCGGTAACACTTTATATGAACTACACACTATAAATCATCTATTAAGCATTAGCAAATAGTGAATTCATTATTTGTTAAGCTTTAACACTATATTAATAGACGTTAGTGAGCAGTTTATACCTGCAGCTACTGTACAAATGCTCTGTTCTTGACTTATAGGCAGGGCCAGACGGAATCTGCGGACATTTTTTGCTATTTCTGCGCAGTATTTAGTAAAAAATCTGCGGATTTATGTGAAATGATTTTGGGAGCAATATAACTAAAAGCTTAATATATGAAATAAAAAGTAATACCTTTTAAACTTTTATTTAATGTTTACAATGCAAATCTAATTAGATCCACTTTATTTGGTAAACAAAGTAAGTCTCTCGTATAAAATCTCTACTAAAAGACAGAAAATATTACTTTACAAACTGTATTGTAAATAAATCAGATGAATATTTTCATATTAGTCAATATTACTACTGAAATTAATTTAAAAACTGAATAAATATAAATTTACACACATTTACACAAGTAAATAAACAGAATCAATGAGGGCGTGAAAATCTGCGGAATTCTGCGAGCGCAGATTCCGTGTGGCCCTACTTATAGGTGTATTTATAATGCGCTTAATAATTGTACTTTCATAATTTGTAACTGACTAATTTTTCATGACTACATTAGGTATCGCATTATTTACAAACCATTTGTATTTAAGAGTAGTTGGTGGTTTTTAAGATCATTCAGAATGAGATGGTAAACGCTTAATAATCTGTTCAAATCAACATTTATAAATTGTATGATTCAGGCATATAGTAATGGTAACTATGTATATTAATAAATGCTTTATTAACTCAACTTCCTGCAGTTTTGTGACCGAATCTAAAGTGAGGACTATTCATGCTTTTATAAATCCCTTATGAATGACAATTAAAGGCTTAATATTAAATGAACAGTACATCTTTGCAATCCTTTCTAAATAAATCAATTACTGTAAAGTTTAAACATTGCAGAAAAACAGGAGTGTCAATATACAACATAAAACTGGATAAAAAAACTAAATTTTTGCGCTTTTTGAGCTCTCGAGCAAGTTCTTACACTCCTATGATTGGTAATTGTCTTCACTCTCTCAACAGAAAGGACTGCGGTTGGCTTTAAAACTGTCAACGCTCTACACCGATAAATGAGGCGGGAAGAACAGCCGCTGTTTCAGTCTGTATGCGTATAATGTAATAGATGCGGTGGAGAAAACTTG
Organism: Danio albolineatus; assembly: GCA_903798035.1. Classification (NCBI taxonomy): domain Eukaryota; kingdom Metazoa; phylum Chordata; class Actinopteri; order Cypriniformes; family Danionidae; genus Danio; species Danio albolineatus. Next base: position 2,833,549 of record CAIGQQ010037750.1, on the reverse strand, counting down.
CACTTCAGACACACTCATGTCTGGATCCACAATTATCACTTTAACAGCCGAAAAGTTACCTCATGAACATGCCAGCAGGTCAAATGTCCAGAGTGAGAGAAAGAGAAAGAGACAGAGGCAGAGATGGAATTTTACAGCTTTCATTTTCTTAGTTTCCTAGTAGTGAATTAGCAGCTCGATCATGTGCTGTACCTTTTCAGTGTCAGTAAAAGACTAGACAATTATCTGTTTTTTAAGTAGTTGGAGCATTTTATTTACTCGCCCTCACTTCCTTCACCATAATATTTTACCACGACATAACTCATAGGAGATAAATGACGTCAGTACGTAATAACCGGTTATGAACCAATATCGAATTGTCCGCATCTGCATTGCGGTGCACCAAAGAAACAATCAATTTTGACACCTCTAATGTTATGTACTGTTGAAGGTGAATTGTCCAAATGTCTTCCTATCTTTCTTTGAGGAACATTGTTTTTAAAGATTTCAATAATTTTCTCACGTATTTGTTGGCAAACTGGCGATTCTCTGCCGTCTTTGCTCCTTAAGGACTAGACTTCTTGGATGCTGCTTTTGTACCAAATCATGATTACAATTACCTGTTGACATCAACTGTTTCAAATCACATCATTATTTAACCAATTTACCTGATTACTAGACCTAAATTGCTCCTGTCCCAACTTTTTTTGAAATGTGTTGCAAGAACCAAAATTGAAATTTGTGTTTATTTAAAAAAAAATTCAAATAAAATAAATTTAAAAATTCAAATCATGAGAAACACGTTAAATAATGTTTGTTTATGTTGTCTGCAATGAAATTCAAGTCAAAGTAAATTTAGAAATCACTACTTTCTTTTTTTATTTGCATTTTCCATACTGTCCTAACTTTTTCTGATTTGGGGTTGTACGTCTGGAGGACCATTTCTGATATATTTGTTTCTGTTTGTGTGCTCAGGGATTGTGGGAAAGAGCTGGGGACCTGTCGGGATCAGGCCAAGATCATGTATGCCTGGGCCAGGAACGCTCCTCCAACCAAACTACCCAAAGGTGCTCACCTTTTCCTCGTCATTTCTCTCTCTTCTCAAAGGACCCATTTAAACCTAGTATGAAAGGGATGGTTCAGGCCAAAATAAAAAAAAGCCTCAACATTTACTCATATTCAAGTTTTTCTAAACTGTATTAGGTTTCTTTCTTCTGTTGCAAGATATTCTGATGAATGTTGGAAACTAGCAGCCATTGACATCTCAATGTTGGCGTCTTTCCAACATTTTTCGAAATATCTTTTTTCGCTCAAAACCACCCACAACCCCCCCATCACACACACACACACACACCCCAAGCACACCTAATGACAACCTCAAAACATGACATGCAATTCTGAGTGTGCCTCAGACAGGTGAGTGGGCTTGACAAACCACCTGTATAAAACACACTCTTTCACATCTCTGACACTTTAACCAACATTTGCATCAGGTTTCGAACATTTGCTCCAGACACTTAATTAACATCACTCCATAACTCTAAAAATATAAATAAATAAAATACATTGTGGATATATAAAATGTGAGTGGCCTTGACAAACCACCTGTAGAAACACTCTTCTCACTATTAAAGTTGCTTTGTTACACTATTGCAGTGGTCAGGAACCTACTGTATGGCTCGCGAGCCACATGTGGCTCTTTGACCAAAAATATGTGGTCTCCCTTCAATAATATTCTACAGTTAAAAAAAAAAAGATAATCATCTCTAGAATCAGTTTCCTCTTGTAAATACATTTATAATTCCCTCGTTCCTAATGTTTTTATGGTAACTGCTTGCGCGCATGTAAATTCAAACAACATTCATGAGTGGTAATGATGACAAAAAGAAATTCTGAGGAACATTGAAAGTTTCAAAATGAGAGGTTGAAACCCACCATGCAGCTTTTGCGGCAAAGTACCAGCTGAGTGAAAGCCGAAAGAAGCCATGTGAGGAGCTCCAGCATAAACTGCAAAACTTTCACAAATGAAGAATAAGTCGTGTATACCAAGTACGGCAAATGTTCGCAAACTGTTTGCGGCAGTGCTTAATTTGAGCCGGATCTTGCTCTGGGAAATGTCAGATATTCGTGTTTTGTGTTCAGGTATTTATTTTAATTGATCCGGCATTAACTTGTGCGTGGTGATTACCTGCATGTGTGTGAGAGAGAGAGAATGTGAATGAGTCCAACTGAAAAATAGTGAGCAAAGCTGTGTGCAGTGTTGCCAGATGTAGCTGACTGATTCCAGCCCAAAAACTATCCAAAGCCTGCCGAAATGCAAAAACCACCGCCCAATCAAATTCAAAACTGCCCAATCTGGCAACACTGGCTGTGTGGATTGTGTACGCACACATAAAGGTAGTCACTTTTGACAAATTAGCTGTCTTACGTTTACAATCAATTTCGCGCACTGTGAGCAGCAAAAATAAAGAATGGCCTAGTGGTTGACCTAAATAACATCTAGTCACGTGGCTCTTTAAAAAAATCACTTGCCAAAAAAAAAACAGAAATGGCTCTTTGCTAAAAAAAAAAGGTCCCCGACCCCTGCACTATTGTAAGATGCTTTGAACAAAAGCGTCTGCTAAATGACTAAACAAAAGTCTCGTTGAGATCTGAAATCTTGTAAGCTTTTCTTCATTTTTAGCACTATCAAATGTAGTAGAAAATGCATTCAGTAGGATTGATTTTGTCATTTTAGCGCTCCTTAATTTTCAGATATAGTAATTAAAGAGTAATATAAATACAATTTTAATTGTAACTCGCACTGCTTGCATCACATTCAGTGCTAATGTAAAGTCTAGCTAAACAAAACACAGGTTTTAAAAACAGATTCCTACTGACTGACCATTTGTGATTAGATAACAGTAAATGCACTGTAAAAAATGCGGTAAAATTTACAGTAGTGCAGTAGTACAATTGTGTTTTAGTTTTACAGCACAATTCTAATTATTCATTTACAGTGCACTTGTACATTTTACAGTATTACTGGCTATTTTTATAGCATTACTGGCAGTTTAACAGTATTACTGGCAAAATTTACAAGCTCACGCTGTAAATTAACAATTAAACTGTGCTGTATAACTAAAACACAATTGTACTTGTTTGCCAGTAATACTGTAAAATTTACAGCATTTTTTACAGCATGCATGTTCATACCATGTGGAAACCTTGTTTTAATAATTTTTTCGTTTTAATAATTTATCAAGAAGCATCTCGATCTTCTTTTTCTTCTTTTTTTCTTCTTCAGATGTTGGCTTTAAAGTCGGAGGAGACACAAGAATTAACTACTTTGTGCTGCAAATTCACTATGGTGATGTCAACAACTTTAGAGGTACAGCAAACACAGATGTACAACAGATCCAGAGCTTTGCATTGTGGGGTCTGCATGCTTTGATCCACCGAAAGCGGCTGTGTTTTTGTCTGAAATGCCAGTGAAAATGCTGTGACTCATGTGTTCACCTCGTCTCGATTGTAGATCATCATAGAGACTGCTCAGGACTCTCTTTAAGAATGACTTCCAAACCGTAAGTTGTTTTCATTACAATATCTGGGTCACACTTTACACAAGGTTCCTTTAGTTAATATACACTCACTGACCACTTTATTAGGTACATCTTACTAGTACCGGGTTGGAGTCCCTTTTGCCTACACAATTGCCTTAATCCTTCGTAGCAAGGTACTGGAAATATTCTTCTGAGAAAGAAGAAAGAAACCTCTGCTCCCAAACTCTGGAATTCTCTTCCTCCTGACATCCGCAACATTGACTCTCTCCCTCTGTTTAAATCCAGACTTAAAACTTCACTACACTGTTTCATATCATGTCTGTTTCATGTCTTTGTGTTTTATATATATACCTTTTCTGTATTTTATATGTATATACTTTTTTAAATTGTTTTTATGATGTTGTACAGTGACCTTGGGTTTCTTGAAAGGCGCTTTAAATAAAATGTATTATTATTATTATTAGTAGAGATCTGCGCCGGACTAATTTTTTAGTCCCGGTCCCGCAAGGTTTTATTCCGCATTTGCTATTATCACATCACACAAATTTGCACATGATGCATGAAAAAGACTCCCATACTGTTAAGAAGCGGACAGGAGACAGAGGTAAGTAAACGTTAGTATATTTATTGTCTGACAACAAAGGAGCACATGAGGGATAGCCAGGAGGATCAGGAATGCTGACGGGTCTTTTCCTCCGTGGCTGGGTAGCAGGAATACAGGAGGATGGACAGCACACACCAGATACAGACGACAGAGGATGACACAGACGATGAGGAACTTGCAGACAGGACGACTCGGGAGGACCAGGAGGACTAGGAGGAAGACACAGAGAATAGGTAAGTACAAAGTTTGTTTCGCTGAGTATGACTACGCTGAGTGGTCGCTCAGTGTCCGCTTTCGCATGAACGAGCCCGGACAATGAGCGACTAGAGTGCTGTGCTTTTATCTGGTGCTCGTGAATGTGTTGCAGCTGTGTGCTCGTTAGTAGGCAGGTGATGGTGATCTTCGTGATTGGGGTTCGTGAGAGCCTGACCAATCCGTAACACATACATCAGATTTGCCTGATGTGGGTTTACTAAGCAAACTGACCATTTTCTAATGCAAGCTGTAGGACTTTGCTCTTCACTTTGCTCTCCCATGTTGGTAAGTCCCGCTCTGAGGACCATTATGCAGATGATGCATGCACAGACTCGTGGAAAAAAAACTGTTCATGCGTTCAGCATGTGTAACAGTCTTGAGCACTGGCTGTACCAGTGCTCAATAAGAACAAGGAAATCACAGATAAGCTGTTCCGGGCAATAACGTCTCAATAAGGACTCAGAATCGCTATATTGTTAGTCTGGCCGCTCCTGTTTAAATTACACCAACCACTACCGCGTTTTATTCAGAACTTTATTTCCGCGCCGCAAGAAATCTGGTCACGTCCCACAGGAATGCAGACCTTTATCAACCAGTTAATGCAGATTTGTCAGCTGCACATCTATAATGTGAACCTCCCGTATCACAATATCCCAAATGTGCTTTATTGGATTGATATCTGGTGACTGTGGAGGCCATTTGAGTATGGTGAACTCATTGTCATTGTTAAGAAACCAGTCTGAGATGATTCGCGCTTTATGACATGGCACGTTATCCTGCTGGAAGTAGCCATCAGAAAATGGCCACACTGTGGTCATAAAGGAATGGACATGGTCAGCAACAATACTGAAGTAGGCTGTGGTGTTGACACTGATGCACAATTGTTACTAATGGGCCCAAAGAGTGCCAAGAACATATCCCTCATGCTATTACACCACCACCACCACCAGACTGATCCATTGATATAAGGCAGAATGGATCCATGCCTTTCTATCAGCTCGAACCAGTCTGGCCATTCTCCTCTGACCTCTGGCATTAACAAGTCATTTGCACCCACAGAACTGCCGCTCACTGGATATTTTTTAATTTTTGGACCATTCTCTGTAAACCTTAGAGATGGTTGTGTGTGAAAATCAAAATAGATCAGCAGCTTCTGAAATACTCAGACCAGCCGTCTGGCACCAACAACCATGCCACGTTCAAAGTCACTTAAATCACCTTTCCTCCCCATTCTGATGCTCGGTTTGAACTGCAGCAGATCATCTCTACATGCCTAAATGCATTGAGTTTCTGCCATGTGATTGGCTGATTAGACATTTGCGATAACAAGCAGTTGTACATGTGTACCTAATAAAGTGGTGGTGTAAGTGTATTTCCTAGCAGAAACAAATAGATTTATTAGTGTTTATTCATCTTTGTTAACATTAGTTAATGAAAATAAACTCGTTTATTATGTCACAGGGTATTAACTAATATTAACAAGCACAACTGGATAATAAATGCTGTGTTGTTCATACTGATGCGAATGGAGGGAGATGTGAAGACGAGTTGGATCCAATTGTAGTTTATTTGAAAATTTTGTGAGTTGAAAACCAGCATACCTAGCAATAGAGGCAGATCCAAAGCGTAATCCGTATAATAGGCGAATTATCAAGACCGGCGTCAGGAATCAAAAAGATAAAACGTCACAAACACTAAATGGTAAAAACAATGGAAAACACTTTGAATTGTAGCAACACTAACAAGACTCAGCAGCGGATGTGCGAATGAAAGGTGTGAACTTGAATGAACTTGAAACTGGTGTGTGAATGCAGAGTATGATGGGAAATGTAGTTCAGATGAGTGTTACAGGGAGTGATCTTCAGTGAACTACGAGGGCAACACCACTTGCGATCACAACAAGTACAATACATTAACTAATAGAACATGATTTAAAAATGTGACAAATATCTGTAACTTAAATATGTAGAACATTTGAATAAGACTTGTTTTTCTAAAAACGTGAACATTTTGTCATTGTTTGCACTCCTTTATGTTGTCTCAGATATATAATATTTAACGTCAAGCCTGACAAGACAGGTCATTCATATTTAGAAACTATTTCAAAGATTATTTGTTATTGTTAAGATTATTTGTTATTCATGACTTAAAAAGTATTTTTGAAAACATTTCTATACAAATCTGTGGGTTTACAACTGTTTGCGCGATGTTAAATGTGCTTAGTTAAAAAAAGAAAGAAAACAGATCAGTATGCAGTGTTGCGTTGTTTGAACAGGAGTAAAACAGAACGCGCAGCTAAATGAGCTCTTGTCATATTATGTCTGCTATATATAATTTCACACACAGCAGATGTGTGAGCGATGAAAATATATATGTGTTAATGTAGTCATGACAGAATTTTTTATCAATGTTTTTCTTTCATGATTATTATTATAATTAAAGTAAAAGTAAAGTGACTAATTCCAGTTCTTGATCCTGATTGGCCAATCCAGGGTTCTGTTGATGTTACCGTGTTGTAATTCACGGCAGAGCACACTTGTGTTCTCATTGATTTTGCTAAAGCGTGTGTTTTATATGCGAGTGGAGTAACTGCAATGTATTGATGTCGGCAGCATAATAGCCAGCTATTATGTCTGTAACAGGTCTGTAAATCAGCCTGAATGCAACAAACATGGAAAACCGATATTTAAACATGTCACGTACTAGAATATCCTGTTTTATTTCATCATAATCAAAATGAGCCCTTTTTATTTCTATAATGTGGTGAATGATTTATAAAGAATGAATGTTTATCAGTATTTATCGGTATTTTTAGAATTTAGTGCTTTGCGGTTTTATTTTTGGGGGGTTTTAATTAAATATCTTGTTGTGACCGTATAGAATAAAAATCAACCTTGGAACATTTTTTTTATGCAGTTTTGTGCAGTAAATCCTTATATGAGCACTATTTTTCAGTAGTTCAATGTAATGTCTGATTATTTTTAATATCCTAATATATTTATTTTGACTATTACATGATGTAATATGCAGGAGATTCATTATAATGTTTTTGTGTGTGTGTCCTGTGTGCAGACAGCCCTTTATTGCTGGCATGTATCTAATGATGTCTGTGGACACACTGATTCCTCCCGGGAAAAAAGGTACATTTGAATTTGTTTATTTAAGTTGATGCATTTCATTTTTAGATTAGATCTGCTATTAAAATATTTTTTTATTGCTTGTTTAAACTTTTTTAAAAGGTTATTTATTGGCTTTACTGGTTTTATGAAGAACATTTTACTGTTTATGCATTCTCCACTACAAATTATTCTTTACAATTGGAAATATTCTTTAATAATTCTGTAACTAACTCTATTGACCTTATTCTGCCCCGCTCACTTTTAATACTTCGCTCTTCCGTATTATGTCATCCAACTTCCGGTACGCTGACATAGTACATCAGATGACTGTTTCAGAAGGTCATTACATAGTGTATAGTTAGCTATAATTGTAGAAAAATGGCATATAATGCTAGTTCAGTAAATGTTTTGAGCTGGGAGTACAGTGAAACCTCCCTGCAACGATCAGATTGTCTCAAATTGCCCCATCCATCGTTACCGTTAATGTGGGCAGACGATATGAGCGAGGTAACTTACGGGGATATTTTTAATTACTTTGTCCTGTCACAAGGAGTAGATGGAGCGTTTATGAAGAATATATATAAAAGTACGGAGGCCTACCAATATTTACATAGTGGAAAAGTTGGTCGTGTTCTATTACACAGTGAGGGGGATTTCATCTTTTTAAAATGTGCACCCCAGCCAGTCGAGCAGTCCATGCCACTCAGTGTGGGGGCTACTTAGTAAGTAGGGATCAGTGGAGACTGTCGTGCATCGCTGGTTTAGGAAGGTCCTGTAGCCACACAGCCTTTATATTATGGAAGGCAAGTAAATATATAAATAAATAGTAATATTTTGTAAGGTCTGTGTTAACATAAGTAAGCCATAAATGTAAACAGTACATATTTGTGTAATAGTACACAGCTGCTGACTCGGTTACCATCAGCAGACTGAGTATCTGGTCAAATCTCTTCATTTGTGAGGTATTGACCTTATTCTTTAATGTAGAAGTGTGCTCATTTTTGCGATTGTTTTAGAACTTACAATTCAGTCGCCAATGGGAGAAATGACTAGGAATAATAAACGGCAGAAAACAGTCAAACTACTCGTTCTACAAACAAGTGTTTGCATGACTACACAGACAAAATAGAATAATTTAATAAGAAAACATCAGCTTGCAACATCAAGCAGCAAAACAAGCTGTTGTTAATGTCTAAAAATGAATGGAAGTGAATGAGACCGGAAGTCTCGAGACAAAAATACTCAAATGGCTGCGCCCGCTTACCAAATGTAATATGTACATGTGATTTATTAACATCACTCAGTACTTAAATGAATAGCCACACTGTAACCACTATACTGTACATCACTTTAAAATAAAGTGTAACTTTTTAAGGACCTGTTAAAGCTGGCTCACACTGTGCGATTTTTCTTTTTCTTTATTTTTCTTTTTTTAATTAGTTCATTTATTTTTTTTTTAATCCTGAACGATTGTGGCATTTCTGCCTGCACGAACATGGCTCACATGTCACACTGTAAGATCTCAGCTATCATACAGTCAGACTGAACCACAATGAAGACGCACCAAACACAAAAGTTTGAAGTCATCCACCCGTGACACTTTCACTATCCCGCATTCTCAAATGTAAACAAACTTTAGCAGCAATTTTGCACACAGAGTGCCTCAATAATAAAACCAAGAAAAACAAAATATTTCGACATTTCCCTGTGGTCATTTGAATTGTCGCATGGATTGAGTCATCAAATTCGGTGCTCCTACTGGTTCTTGGATTGACGCTCATCGCAACTGTTGTCGCACTGCAGGAAAGTTTCTGAAATCTTCTGACTCTGCCAGAACTTCATCGTAGGAAAAATCTGATCACAACAGGCATTAATCGGCTGCCTGTGAACATGTCAAACCAACGATCAAAGATCACAGATTTTAGCCCAGGATTTCCCAAATTTGTCTCAGATGAAAAAATTGTGGCTTGAATCTCACAGTGTGAGCAGCGCTTGATGGTTGCATGTATATATCTCAGTCAGAAGTGTCACAATAGCCTATTTTTCTCTGCAAAGTATATGTTTTTTTTTTGTTGTTGTTGTTAATTAAACTGTACTTCCATTTAAAAGTTGTAAAAAGTAGTTCACTTACACTTTAATTACGATGTTTAGTTTAACAAAATAACGTCAAAAGTTTTTGGGGGGGTTTTCTGCATATGGTGTGTTGATTATAACAAGCTACTTTTGGTGTTCACAGTTACCAATGCAGACATTGCTTGCACTTACGCATCTTCCCCGATGTATCCATTTGCCTTCAGGACGCACACACACAGCCTTGGTGAGATATATTTTTAAAATTGCCTTAGTAATATTTACGTTGTCAGATGTAAATAGATTGTCAGATTTTTATTTTAGTTTAGTCTTTGCAGATTTCCTTTCACGTTTCGATAATTGTGTTGTTGTCAATGCCCTTTAGGTAAAGTTGTAAGCGGGTACAGGGTGCGAAATGGACAGTGGACTCAGATTGGACGACAATCTCCACTGTTGCCACAGGTAAGAGTGTGAAGCACTTTCACAGTAAGTCTAATTCTAAGACAGTTTTACAAATGAAATGCAATGGTGGGTATGGAGAAGAAACTCAGTAGTCTTCATTCATTCATTTTCCTTTGGTTTAGGGTGTACTCACACTATGTACAGTTCCCTTTAACCGGGCCAAAGCACGCTTGTCCCCCCTTTCCGTCTCCCCCGACGGCCCGCACTCTCATTGCATTCGGGCCTGAGCACGCTTACGTCATCGATGATGCGCTGTTCAGTGTAAGAGAAGCGCTCTCTGCGTTTTTAGTGGAGATTTCTTTATATCATTATATCGTTTTAGTCGTTTGATATGCAGTGACACACAGTCAAATATTCCGCCGAACAGATCAGCCACTGCTGACGCTCATAAACAATCATGACGTCCTCGTGCTGCAGGAATTAGAAGATTTACTAAAGGTGCAGCTGTCGTGCAGAGAGGGCTTTCCATCTTTAATAATCTACGACAGTTTGCGTTCATTAAACAGTAAGAATGATTAATAAATCCATATGAAACAGTCCCCAAAAGTCGCGTCTCCCCTTCCGTTTCGGGCTTAGGCACGCTTTGCACTCTCACTACAAGCGTACAGTCCCAAAGCCCAAGTGAACCGGGCTCAGGTACACCTCCTACAACCGGGCCAGGGCCGGCCAACTGTACCGTGCCTGAGCCCGATTCAGCGCACTCACAATTCTAAAATTTTCCGGGAAACGGGCCTGAGCACGGTTCAGATAGCATAGTGTGAGTACGCCCTTAGTCTTAATTTCAGGGGTTGCCACAGCCGAAAAAAACACCAACTATTCCATTATATGTTTTGACATTTTAACTTGCTTGCCACACAATTGTTTCTTATCAGAAGATTTGAGTTGAATTGCTCAGTTCAAATGGATGACTTTTGCAATCTCTTTATGCATGTTTTGAACCTCAAAGGCTTAGAGAAACTTGTTCATGCTTTTATCAGCAGCAGGGTGGATTACTGTAACGGCCTCCTTACTGGCCTTCCCAAAAAGACAGTCAGACAGTTGCAGCTCATTCAGAACGCTGCGGCCAGGATTCTGACCAGAACCAGATAATCAGTGCACATCACACCTGTATTACTACTTGTCCATAAATCACATATTGGCCCAGGACCTCAATACATTACAGATATGCTCACTGAATACAAACCTAACAGATCACTCAGATCTTTAGGATGATATAAACTAGAAATTCCAAGAGTTCAGTCAAAGCAGGCTGAATCTGCTTTCAGCTATTACGCCCCCCCGCTGCTGGAATCAGCTTCCAGAAATGATCAGATGTGCTCCAACATTAGGCACATTCAAATCAAGACTGAAAACGCATCTGTTTAGCTGTGCCTTTACTGAATGAGCACTGTGCTACGTCCGACAGATCGCACTAGTGTGTCTTTCTTTTCTTTTTCCTTCTTTTATAACCTGTTTTAACACATTTTAATCTGTTTTTACTTATTTTTATTAATTGTTTTTATTTTTCTTATATTTTAAATTTTATTTCTGTTTATGTAAAGCACTTTGAATTGCCACTGTGTATGAAATGTGCTATATAAATAAATTTGCCTTGCCTTGCTTTCAGTTGCGTGAGTTGTCAACATGTGTTGCTGTAGATATCCTTAATTGAGTGTTTCTTGAGTGCCTTTTGAACATAACAAAGATATTAATTGGCTAAATAAATAAATTGTTTTGTTTTTAGGCTTTTTATCCAGCCACCAACACAATTGACGTAAAAGATGGAGACATACTAGCAGCCCGTTGCGTTTTCACAGGAGAAGGACGAACCACTACAACCCAGATTGGGTAAGTTCATGTTACTACCATTAAGGCATGCATCGAAATTAAAATTCTCGAGTTTGGAAGCACTTGGCTGAAAATGTAAACTTAAAATTGATTATGTATTTATTTATTAAATAATAATAATAAAGTAATTTTATAATTATTAATTATTTTTTAAACTCAGTAACTTAAGTTAATCAAAAAAAAAAACTTAATTTATACTATTTTTCAAAAGACACAAGTCAAAAAAATAACCTCATTTTGTCAATAGTGAAATTTTATCATTAGTTATCATGTTGAGAGGCGTTATTTTAGAGATAGCGGGATAGAACTGTAAAATACGGAAGAGACCCGGGAAAAACGGAAGGGTTGACAGGTATGGTCCTGTTGGCATAATATTTTAGTAGACTTGGCTTTTAGAGTGAGCCTGTGTGGTTCATGCATAGATAGGTATACGTGTACATGACTGGAATATCAGGTTTACCTGTCATCATTGAGACGTGAAAATAAGGCATATCCAAAGATGTGCTAATAAATTAAACAGTTTAGCCTATTAATAATAATAGCCTGATATACAATTTAAATGGTTATCTAATCTCATTCACATTTTGCTAAAGTTATTTAGTGAATAGCAGCGAATGAATCCCTCATTTACATTTTTATTTCATTTGATTAACCTTTAATGACAGAGGTGACTGATTCGGAGGTTGCATAGGAAATGTGACAAGCTGGAAACTACAGTATACGGCCATTTTTATACTAATTTTAAAGTTTTTGCAAGCCAAAATATAAAACGAAAGCATAATAGCTGGATACCAGCCTAGAAATGGCCAAAACCCCTCTAAAACCAGGCTGGTCAACCAGCTAAAACCAGCCAACCAGCCTAGGCTGGTTCAAGCTGTTTTTTTTCATCAGGGAAAACCAATCACAAGCATCCGAATAGCACCGCTTTAATAAATGTCCTTAGCAGAAGGCGTCGTACATATCAAAAACAGGCAAAGCAACAGATTAATATCATATACCAGATTTTTAAAGAACATTTTTAGATGTAACCCCATGTGTAATCTTTAACATTTTCATTAGTAACTGTAATTTAATTACACATTTTTTCTCACTAACTGTAACGAATTGCTGTTACATCTATTTTATAATTAAATTACATAACGCCGTTACATGTTACTAGTTACTTCCCAACACTGCAAATACTTATAGTTGTCAAAAATGTGCAATTGATGTCAGATTTCCACTTTCTTTGTTGTTTTATTTGCTCCAGTGTATAGTTACTGTGGCAGTAAGTGTGTTCGATGAGTGATGGTGTGCCTGCTGTTGACATTTCTCTCTGTTTGCATGTTTTTGGACTTCTGATCCTGCTGTGTCTCTGATCACCTGTCTTCCTACTGAATGTCTATCTGATTCGCAGTAAGACAGGTGGCGGCCATGTGTGTTTCTGTGTGTGGTGTTTAAAGCGTGATTAAACCAACAGCGCAGGTCTATGTTGATGTGTCCGTTTCATCATATCCTGTTTGAGCGTGACTCGTTGGACGTATATATATGCCTCTGCCCTGCCATTGCTGTTACCATGGTGATGGAGAGAGCACATAATAGTGCATTGACGCATCTCCCAGGAAGCCCAGCACCATCGCCTACGCAGTCGACTCAAGGCCACAAGATAAAGATGATTGTTGACTTAAAGTCTGCTCTTTGTCACCAAGAACCATCCATCTGGGACCGAAATGTGTACACAAGAACATAGACATGAATTCTTTTTGAGTTCTTAGTCCTACAAATAGACGGTTCTCACGATCTTCAAAAAGAATCCCAGAACAAGCCCAGTATTTTTAGTTATCTATTATTAGTTGTGTATTATCTATTACAACAACAAAAATGAGCTGAAACCACTGCGAGTTTGAAGAAAAGAGACATGGAAAGGATGAAAGACTAGGTCTAATTAATAATAGAAGCATTTTTATTATAAACTCAAACCAAATGTATCTACTGGTATTATTATTAGGCCTTGATGACACCAAACACATTTTTTGCGATGAGAGGTGTCTTTTTGCCACTGCTTAGGACTTCACAGGACCATCACAGTATTATTAAATATTGCAATTATAACGATGTCAACAGCAGCGCTCGCACACAATACGCTGCTGATTCAGTGGTTGCCGAGCGACATAAAAAGCGCAAAGCATGTTTTTTGTTTTTTTGTCTTCAACATTTTTCTTGTATTCGTCGAATGGAAAAGCATGTTCAGTGTGATTGGCCCCTTACTCCAATTTTTTTTGTTTTCTCCCCGCTTTTGATGTTACCTAATGAAAAACCCCTTATTCAGTGCTTTGCAAATGTATTCATATCCTTCTTCTCTTTTTTTGCTGCAGTTTATGTTGGATGCAATGCACAATGGCTGGCTTACATCACTTCAGGGTTCATGCTGATGGTGCTAATGCAACCCGATAAATTAGTCTGGGTGGTGTTTTTTTTTTAGTTCTGTTGCAAAACCATTAAAAGAGTTATTACCAAGCATTTAACAAGCTTGAAACATAGTATGCATCACCATATGGGGCATAAGAATAGGACGTGTGTTTGGATCTAAATTTTTTGACCACACTTCGTTATTATTGTTCATTTATTTGTTTGCTTGAAATTAGAACTGAATTTGACATAGTTTTGAAACAAATCTTTGTGCGTAACGAACATAATTAAATATGCAGGCTAATGGATGTCTTTAGTCGAGTGAGTTTTCAATGTTTTCTTACTCCATGAAAGTAAGGGAGTACAGTAAACAATAAAAGTAAAGAGAAAGCCGAATGGAGGAGGCTTGTTCTTTATCCTTGTGCTGCAGATGGTCTGTTTAACTGTTTTCTCGCAAGTGAACCGTTCAGTTTTTCCACTTACGAAGTCCGCCATGTAATTAGCAAATGCGCTATGGCGCGACGCAACTAACTCTGCTTGGTTTAATGCACGTTATGCTTAAAACTCATTAAGAGAACAAACACAACACTGTTAGACAATGCGCCAAGGTATAGACCGTATTTTTCCAAAAAGTGGATTCGGACACAACCTTAATGCTTTTGCATCATGTGCTTTAGACTTTGCACTTAGATCGTTAAAACTAAACCCTTGTTGTCTGTTCCTATGTTCTGGTCAGCTCTGTTACATCGGTGATAAAAATGCATAACAATCTTTAAAGTACTGATAGAGAAATCCTGTGATTTACTTCAAGTGATGTCACTTCCTCTGGTGGAAAAATATATTCTTCTCTCATTATTTGTAAAAACAAATGTTTAGGATACACTATTAGTAGATTCATTATATATCAACTCTATTATTGTAATATTTCAGTTTAGACAAGTCATATGGTGTCAGGTTTGAGCATCTTTAGCTAAAGCATCAACTCTGTTAATGGTTTTAAAAAGTTTAACAATAAGTTAAATAACAATTAGTTACTAAATCAAATTTCCCCTATCAAATGTAAGCATTTTGCATTATTTTACATTAACAATGGATTCAGGTTGCTCTAAATCAGAGATGCCCAAACTCGATTTAGCCCACCATCCCATCTAAGAAAGGAGTTAGAAGAAGAGGAGTTGGGGCGGATGATTTTAACAGAGATTGTCATTTCTAGTTTAAAATAATCTTATTTGTTTGTTTGTTTGTTTGTTTGTTTTATTGCTGAGCTACAGAAAAAAAACTGAAATTAAATGTTAATATGTAATGAAATTAAACACGAGAATAAATACTTTGTAAAAACGTAAATACTTGACAGAAAGAGGACAATGCAAAAGACACCTGCCAGCAAATCAAGTCAAAATCAGGTGCAGCTTGACTAGCGTTACTCCAATTTGTTATAAATGAGATCGTTTTTACTGTAATAAGTTCATTATAAAAACATTAACATTAGTTAATACAAAGCAATGTTTTCTAGTTATTTTTAAATATTATTAAATAAATTAGGAAGTACTGTACCCATGGCAGCTATATTTACCTTCGGCCCACTAGCCTCAACCTAATTTGGTTTTTGGCCCTTCGTAAGAAAAAGATTGGGCTCCCCTGCTCTAAGTTATACATGTTGTATGTCATTCCAGTTTATGGAAAAATTAATGGAAAATGCTTGAAATATACCCGCAGTTCGGGTATGAGTCATATGCTCTGTCTCTGTGTGTAGTTCTGTTAGTTATTTATATACTTGCTGCTTTGTAGCTATACTTGTTTATTTAGGTTTTTTTGCTAGTAGTTTGCTCATGTCTCATTTTCTTTCTCACAGAGGCACCTCAAATGATGAGATGTGTAACTTCTACATCATGTACTACATGGACAACACCCATGCTGTGCCTTACATGAGCTGCAGAGATGATGGCAGCAGTGAGCTCTTCAGAAACATCCCTCCCGAGGCCAATATTCCAATCCCGGTCAGGCCAGACCATATGATGTCCATGAAGCATGAGTCTGCTCCTCAAAAAGGTACCACACACTTCAAGATTTTGCATACTCAATGCTACATGTAGGCCAGGGGTGCTCAACCCATGTTCCTTGAGATCTACCTTCCTGCAGATTTCAGTTGCAACACAAATCAAACACACCTGCCTGTAATTATCAAGTGCGGTTCAGGTCCTAATTAATTGGTTCAGTTGTGCTTGATCAGTGTTGGAGCTGAACTGAACTGAGCTGAACTGTGCTGGAAGGTAGATCTCCAGGAACAGGGTTGAGCATCACCTATGTAGGTGGAATGTTCATGTAATCGTTGAATGTTATTATGTTTTGGGGTAATTCAGTTGATTAATTCAGTTGGTTTGCCTAATATTCTTATTGGTCTTTTTTTGTTAATTAGATGTTGTGGAGCTCCAGGAGCCCAAGAGAGACGAGGAAGTTCTGGATCAAGGTATGATTTTAAAATAATTTCAGATCACAGACTGAGAGAGTTTTTCATGAAACGCCATTCAGCCATTACTGAAAGACCATTACAAATCCCCCTCTATAAACCGATATAGAGGTTAAATGATGCTTTTCAGAATCAGAAAGAGCTTTATTGCCAGGTATGTTCACACATACGAGGAATTTGTTTTCGTGACAGAGCTTCTACAGTGCAATAGAATTACAGAGACAAAAAAACAGATAATAAATATATTTAAAAAAATAGAAGTAAGTGTTAAACACAAATATACAAATTGACAAGTGTATGTACAGGTATATCACTATATACAACATTATATGTGCAGCTGTTATGTGCAAATTGGCATGTAAAGTGTGTTGTTAAATAAGTGTATGTGTGTGTAAAAAGTGTATTGCAAGTAGTGATGTTGGTTCCACGATTATTATCATCAAGTGTTCATGAGATGGATTGCCTGAGGGAAGAAACTGTTTCTGTGTCGGGCTGTTCTGGTGCGCAGTGCTCTGTAGCGTCGACCAGAAGGTAACAGTTCAAAGAGGCAGTGTGCTGAGTGTGAGGGGTCTAGAGTGATTTTGGCAGCCCCTCTGCTCGCTCTGGATAAGTACAGTTCTTGGAGAGTAGGGAGGGTTGTACCAATGATTCGCTCAGCAGTCCGAACTATTCAACGTAGTCTTCGAAGGTCAGATTTAGTAGCTGAGCTAAACCAGACAGTTATTGAAGTGCAGATGACTGATTCAATGATGGAGGTGTAGAACTGTTTCAGAAGCTCCTTTTGGAGGTTGAACTTCCTCAGCTGACGAGGAAAGTACAGCCCTTGTTGAGCTTTTTTGACAACAGAGTCAACGTAAGTGTCCCACTTCAGGTCCTGAGAGATGGTGGTGCCCAGAAACCTGAATGACTCCACTGCTGCCACAGTGCTGTTCATGATGCTCAGTGGGGGAAGAGCAGGGGGGTGCAACACAACTATGGTATATAGTTCAAATAAACATTCAATAGACGCTTGGAATGAGTGTTTCAGGTAATAGAGATGCCCAAACCTTCAAACTTTTGGAATTTGAGAACTTAAAATATGAACTTAGTTGTGCTTTTGCATACTGTGAAAGATGATTGACGCTGTTGAACATAAAGGACGGAAGCATGATAAAAATTATATAACATTACACTATAACATTTACATTTATTCATTTGGCACTTGCTTTTATTGAAAGTGACTTAAGGAAACAACTTATCAAAGAGTTAATATTAGCTTTAGTACATAATGCCTGGTTTATTAGGCCCTGTTTACATTGTCAGGTCTTGATGCCCAGTTCCGATTTGTTGCCTATATCTGATTTGTTTGCCTGTCCATTTACACTTTCTTTTAATTGTTACCAAGCAGCAACCTCCCGCTCTCCCTCGGGAAGCCAATACGGAAGTAACTGAAACTGCAATTCATTGAAATTCTGCTAGTCGTGGCTTCATAATAGAGCAAATTTCTAATGAGCCCACTGTTAAAATGGCTAACTTTACAGCAGTAAAAAGGTGTTTACAGCCTGGTACAAAGAGCGATTTCGGTTCTTGTAGCTAATATTACCCTTCATGACAACTGTGAGGGGATGAAATTTTTTATAACTCATCCATTTAGTTTATATTAAGTTATATTAAGTTTGCATAATTAAGGGCGTGGCCACTTGAGTGACAGCTAGTCTCGCTGGTCGCCATCACTTCCCCTCAGCTGATTCCGGTTGATTAACTGCTAAACTCGGCGTTTAACATCGTATTTTTAATTTGTTTTATGTGGCGTTTCACAATCAGTTGCCTTTTGAAATTATTTTCTACAATTATCAGATGATATGTCATGCTGTGTGCAGTTAATTGTGCTCACAAACCATTCACGTGGCCTCCATTTCCAGCTTTGCCCTTTGAAATGAAAATGACATCCTGCAAAATTTGTACTTCACTTTGAAAGAAAGGAAGGCCCCGTTTACACTAGTGCGTTTTTGTTTTAAAACGCATAAGTTTTGCTACGGTTACGCCATCCGTCCACACTACGCCGGAGTTTTAAAGCCGCGAAAACAGAGCGTTTCGGAAACGCTGGAGAGGCCGTTTTCATTCTAAAATGCTGCTGCTCTGTCTCTGTGTGGATGGAGGAAAACGGAGACCTTTGAAAACGGAGGCGTGGCTGCTGAGATCCCCTACGTGATTGGGGCTTTTTGGTCATTGCGTAACCTTCCCTTATTCGTCAAGCACACATGGCTACAACGCCACTGGCAGAAAGCAGACCAGCCTTCACTGTGCGTTTGTGATTTCAGGAGACTTGACTTTGGACGGCAGGGGAGGGATTGTGTTTCAAAGATGTTATGCTAACGGATCGCATTTAGGCAGATCACTTACTGAACTTTTAAGCAACGTAATGCAAATAAGTATTTATAAAATGCAAAAGAAATATAATTGAAGCAAAACAAAAGCACCTACTTCCACCAACTAGTCCGTCTGCAGGCAGTAAAAGTGCTGTAGGCTTCAGGGATGTGCATTTTGAAGCTGTTTGCTTTGACATGTTTAAGTTGTGGTTTGAGTCTTTGAGTCGTCTTTTGGCTTGTTTGAGTTAATACTGCTCCTTTGTTTGAAGGTAAACATACCAGAGCACAACTGATTTCACAGCAACAACACTTCGGCAAGCTGTCACGAGTTCGGCTTTAAAAATACATCTCTCAGCAGACATTGTGCCGTTCGTGAACATGGGAACCTCCATCTCAAACACCTGATCATCCTTGTGTGGGATCATGTTTCATCACCACCCTTTGGTGTATGTTAAAGGTGTGTTCGTGTTAAGAATGATAACTATAGCTATACAAATACTGGCTCAGTAAATAGTTTTATTATTATTATTATTATTATTATTATTATTATTATTATTATTATTATTATTATTATTACTATTATAAGCTCAAAAGTTTTGTGATATTTAAATACTTGTATTTTTTTTAAAAAAAGAAGGGATTCTGGTTAGCTGTCAGGGTTTTATTTTCTATTGTTGTTCCTGTTTTATCTTTATAGAGGCAGTTTGGATGTTGACAATCTTTTAAATATTTTAAATGACTTATTTTCAGGGTCCTACTTCTAACTGAAGGCATAGTTCACCCAGGTTGGATCACCATAGTAAAATGGTCAGTCAAGGAATATGCCCTTGGGGGAATAAAAGGCAGGACCATTGCCATAAAGAACGTTTCGTAGTGATGATGCACAAGTCGTTGGAGTGACTGTAAGATTTAGATGCAGGTCACGACAAAAGAATCTCTCAAAACAGGAATGAAGCAGAGACCATGTTCTCACAATCCGTGCTAAAATTGGCACATTTTCCTCCTGCGAAACGACACACAATGTGCTAGTGTTATAATCGAATCCCCCCCCCCCCCCCCCCCCCCCCAAAAAAATAAGAACTGCAGTGTACATTGAGTACGTTCTAGTGTCGTGTTTCTTTACGTGATCTTTAAGAGATGTGTTTTTTTTTTTTGTATCAGCTTGTACACTATTTTTTTCCCCATCGAAGGAAGTAATGCTCCTATCATCGTGGCTCATACCATGTGAGAGGAACCTACGAGTCTCACAAGCTCCTGATCAGTTTTTAAACATGTCAAAGGAACTGTCAGCTTGAATTTGAGAAGTCTGTGGGTGAGCAATCTGATCTGTCAACCTAATTGAAGTTGACCAATCAGGAGGATGAACTCACTGAAAAGCGAGAGCTGTATTGCAGTGTTATGCATCATGGGTTAAATATTTTACTGATTTTGATGAGAGCTGTATTGCAGTGTGTTATACATCATGGGTTATATATTTTACTGATTTTGATTTAATATTCATGGGGATTTGCAGTCAAACAATATGATTTAGGTGGAGGAAAAGAGAATAAACGTACAGCCACCTAACTAATGTTTAAAGTACTTGACATATTATTACAGAGCCAAGTGTATATAATCAAAGGCAAACCTTAGTACAAGGGATATTAACTAATAGCAATCATACAGTGGCTGGATTTTTCAGGTGCACTGGTACAAGTTTGAAGCAACAAGTAATGTTTGACTATTTAAAAGTTAAATCCCAATATGATGATTATCTTCACATAAGACCTTCGGTAGTGAGCCTGTACTTTGCAGAAGTTGCCTGATTGGAGAGTCAGTGGTTTGGGATGGTTGATAGAATATTTCACCTGTCTTGGGAAAGATGATCATTGGTTGAATCCAAACATGAATTGAATTGAAAACATTGAAGCCACATGATATCCACATGATATCAATCCGATAGTACTGATGTTTTAGGTAGTAGAGTCCCTATTCTTTCTTCTAAAAGTTTGGCATTACTTAGAAAAGTTCTAAATTTTCTTTATTCAAAATGATTCTTGCAACATTGCAGATATTTGACCTATTCATACATTTTTTAAAGGTGCTGTATGTAAATTTTTTACTCTTCTAAAGCATAAAAATACCATATGTTTGCAAATATTTAAGAAACATGCTAAGGGAACATACTTGTTTATCTGAAAAACAATGCTAAACTCAGTTATTCTGCTTTGAAATTGTGTATTACGTGCTGGAACGTCTGTCCTTGTTTTGTCCTTTTAACCTGCCCAATGCCAGTTTAGCCAATTATATTTCAGCACCCAGGGTTGCCTCTGTGGAAAACGGTGTATTTTATTTATTTATTCAGTCAGGAAGGCTCTCAAAGTGTGCATCCGTGACTGAAATGCGGCCTCCGGTGGACAGTAGCAGATTCTGAGTTCCACATGAGGTGGTTATTAAATAGCAAATAATAGAAATATTACGAATGTAAACATTAGGTGAGAAGGTTACATTGTAACCTTGTGTCCTAACAACACGCTACTTGACGAGATTTGCAGTGATGAACAATTTGGCTGTTTGCACCAGACTAAACACATAATAAATTTAAATACAGCCATTCAAAAGCACAGAATAGTGCACTCACTGCACTCCAATTAAATTGTAAGGTTTATAATCTAATTAATACATATTAAACCTCTTTAACTTTATTAAATGTACACATGCACAATCACTCATATGTGTTTGAGTCTAAGTTCAATTTCAAATGGTTTATTTTATGTTCAAGATCTGAAGTGAACTATCTGCTGCTGCTTTCAGTAGTATGGCAATAAATGTCATGTGAGATGGCATTCAAACTCACATTATTAGCATTTAACTCTAAATAAAGCACATGAGGTGTACCTGAGGTGATCATTGTCATAGTTTTCTATAATATAAATTTCAACTCCTTTTAATATGGAAAATATTCCTTTTATCACGTGCCATTTTTTTCAGTTAGAACACTGTTTAAATCAGCCTTTAGGCTCGATAGTTAGTCACACTGATGTAGATGTCATCAATCTGGCAACCTGTGCTTGCGTTTGTTTTGAACCAGGTGTGCAATACCTGGTTAAACCACTGAGAGTCAAACTTACATACTGCATCTTTCAGGTTGTTGTATGACTTGCTTATGGTTTGCATAAAATGGAAGTCAAGATTGTCCTTTTTTTCCCATATCGTGATGTACATCCAAATGAAAGTCTTGAAAAGAGAAAAAAATGTAGGGCAGTGCATCACTGTGTTTATTGGGAACCAATTGGATTTTTGGAAAATGGGCATTGCTTCCAAAATGTAGGAAGATTGGCGAATGGACAAAAGTGAGAAACACACTGATATGACCAGACACACAGATATGACTGAAATCATGTGACCAGAAGTGAAGAGAAGTTGTTTCGAGGAGGGAGGGAAAGGTTATGGTATTTGATAAAAGGTTATGGAAGCCAATACAGTTTTTACAGAATAACAAATTGCACAGATACATCGTTTATAACAACCACTACTCTATACATATAAAAATAAGAAGAATACATTTTGATTTTATGCTGACTCTAAGTGTACATTTCTTTTAATAGTATGTATTTATATGAATGTATCGACCTTATTGTTCACATTTGAGCGGGCACAGCCACTAGAATCTTTTTGGCTCGAGACTTCTGGTTTCATTCACTTCCGTTGATTTTTAGACATCAAAAAACAGTTCGTTTTGCTGCTTGATGTTGCAAACTGATGCTTTCTTATTGTATTTTTCTTGTATAGTCATGAACATACTTGTTTGTAGAGCAAGTAGTTTGACCATTTTTTGATTATTTCTATTATTTCGAATCATTTCCCCCATTGGCAACTGAATCAGAAGTTCTAAAACAGAGGTGTCCAAACCATGGCCCACGGGCCATCTGCGGCCTGCAATCAGTTTAGTGGCGGCCCACGAGGCTTTTTATAAATATGAATAGAATCTGGCCTGCTGTACTAAAGTAAACGCAATTCAAGAAATAACCGCCGGGTGTCGCTATCACGTGCCTTCAATTAGGCAGCATTTCCTGTTATGACGTGAAACGAACCGACCAAACTGAAGGAAGCACAATTGATAACCACGTTTTGGCGAATCATGGCGCAACCAAGAAAAAGGAAAATCAACAGTGAGTGCAGGATATGTCCGAGTTTGAATTCATCCAAATTTCCCTTGATGAAACGCCATTCAAAAAGGATGATGAGTCTGTTTGGCTCCACATATATACAGTATGTAAGCAAACAAATTCACTGATTAATCTAAACAAAAGTTCATTGAGAATCAATTTAACTGACAGCCACCTCTGTGATTTGCTGCGTATATCTACTACACGACTCACTCCTGACTTGGCATCAATTCTGAAATCGAAAGCACAACATCACTGTTCACATTAACAGAGTTTATGATGAGTAAAATATAAATTATGGTTTTAAAATGTAGAAAATAATTCCATAATAATACATACACACACACACACACACACACACACACACACACACACGTGTCTGAGAAATTGTAAAATTTGGCCCAGGACAACATTTTGTCTTTTGGATCTGGCCCTCGGCCTAAAAAACTTTGGACACCCCTGTTCTAAAACAATCTTAAAAAAATGAGCGCACTTCCAAATCGCAGAATCAAGCCACCAACAGTTAGAATTTGACATACCATAGCACAACCAATTCTGTGTTTTTTCATTCTTGATGATGTGCACAGCAATTGGGATGCTAGTATGGATTTGAGAGCTTAAAACTAGCTATTAGATGTTATGAGATGTTAGAATATGTACTGTATACATAAAAAGCCTTTGAAGCTGCACATTAATGTAGTTTTTACACAAGATCTTATTGGTTGACAGCATGTCAAATAATCTGAGAAGCAACAGTTGTAAAGAACAGACAAAAGTATCACAATGTTTACCCACCCCATTGAATATGTTCAATACTCCACCAGCACAACCTCCCTTTCTCCACTCGATTGACCTTCTCGCTTTTCTATTTACACCACCATTCCTCTTTTGTCTTTCCGCTTTTCCTCCTCTGTTTCTTCCTGTGCAGGTGACCTCTATTCCCTTCTTTCTAAACTGCTGGGGGAGAGAGAGGACCATGTCCGCATACATAAGTACAAACCTTCAGAGGCGGCTCGAGCCCAGACTCTTCTGCTGGCAGAGATTGATAGCATAATGCAAAAAAAAGACCTGGGCCGGCCACGTTTAGGCTACAAAACAAACGAGGATGCAATTCTGGCGAGAGACAGAGTGCACAAGTTTCACCAGTTAGAGTCCACTGTCAGCCCCTGGAGGAGCAGGACTGTACCCGCCAGACTGCCGACCACAGGGGCGACTCAAAGGGACCAACAAGGTGGGTTTCGGCCTCATTTGTTCACGCCGACTAAAAGCAAGGACGTCAATGTATCAAGTATCTCCACTTGTGTTGTGTGGACAGTGAGCTTTCACCACATGGACCGCAGTGTCAGCCGAGACGTGACTTTGTCTCCCGCATATCCATTTGTTCTCCATTTGAAGCCTGCCTCCATCCATCTCACTGCTATCGTTTATACTTATGGTTGTGCTGAGTGTTTGCTAAGTGTGCAGTGTTTTAGCATGTGGTATTAATGATTCTGTCTGAGCTGGAAACATGAGAATAGACTTCAACATGCTTTGCTTTCATCTAGCTGGTAAAAAAAAGACACCTCTGCAGGCAAGATGAGTCATCGTCACACGTAGTTGGTTTCCCCCTAAGATAAAGGTACATGCTCATGAGTATAATGAGTATTCAGCCCTTACGTATTCTCATTTTATTTATGTATCTACTTAAATTATTGTTTCATGAGAGCTTATTCAATTTCAGAGGTTTTCAGAACCTTAAAGGTCACATTTACGGTTGTTGTGTCTGGATAAGGAACTCTTGAAAGAGTCCTGTTTGTTCCAAGACTCTTTATTTAAATGGATCAAGCCATACTGTAAGTCTTAAAGGGGTGGTCCAGAGTGTATTTTTAAAGCTTGATTGTGTTTATAAGATGCAAAGCAATGTGTGCTCGTGCTTCATTTGTTAAAAGTCATGTTATTTTTTTCATATATCTTACTTAGATTATATACAGCTACTCGGCTAACATGAAAACGACTGTCACATTTCCTAGTTGCTCCGAAAGAGGCTCTGATTGGTCAGCTAACATAATGTGCTGAGATTCACAGATCGGCTACATGCAGCACATCTGGCCACACCCTTTTGCTGCGCAGGGTGTATGCTTGTAACCTGAAGGGTTTATGACATCATTAGGATGTATTTTTTTGTAGTCCCCAAACTTCGTTTGCTGTAGCCTTTGCTAAGCTAACTCTGTAATAGCCAATGTCTCCTTTTGCATTGAACTTTGAGCGTAATACATTCAGAGATGTTGTTTATGTTCACGCAGCTACATTACATATCAACTAAAGTTTCAAATATGATATTGTGGTGGACCACCCCTTTAAATATTTTACCACTGGGTGTAGGTTATCATATAATCTGCTAACCCTTAATAGTAGTTGCTTAAAATTCGCAAATTGAAACGTTAATGTGAATGAAAAATATGGTTTTGTTGCTTCCTTAAGCCTAATGTCCATAAAAACAGGGAGATCTTTGTTTTGTTTTTTTTTGAGAATGGAGAGATCATTTGGTTTTTGGTAGTCTTCTATGGAGTGGATTTTTTGTAACCTTTCCTAGTGCTCTACAGACAATTACTTTGACCTTGTGGATTGGTGTGTTTCTTAATCTTAAAGACTGTCCTCTAGTAAGACTGCATGACATTTGTGAATCGGGCTACATTGTGTGTGTGTATGTGTGCAGTGCACTGTATACAGTTTAGTTGCCTCTAAATTAATGTACACTACCTGACAAAAGTCTTGTCGTTGATCCCAGTTGTAGGAGCAGCAAATAACAACTTGACTTCTAGTAGATCATTTGGAAAAGTGGCAGATGCTAGATTTTTAAGATGAATCATCTGTTGAACTGCACCCCAATCATCACAAATACTGCAGAAGACCTATTGGAACCCGCATGGTCCCAAGATTCTGACAGAAATCAGTCAGGTTTGGTGAAGGAAAAATCATGGTTTGGAGTTACATTCAGTATGGGGGTGTGTGAAAGATCTGCAGAGTGGATGGCAACAATAATCAAGGCATGATCATATTTTATTTTGGTAAAATAAGCATAATCTAGAGGCCTTTGCCTTTCATATAAGCCATGCCTGATACCAAATGATCAACTAGAAGTCAAGTTATTATTTGTTAATCCTAAACTTGGATAGGCGACAAGATTTTTGTCAGGTGGTGTATTATAAGTATAAAAAGGGTAGTGTGGAGGGGCTGTTATGCTGGGTTTACACCAAATACAAGTTTAAGTATTTCCGCAAGCAAATTGCATACAAAGTCAGTGCAAATGTGCAAACAGAGTCGAATTTAATTAACTACGTGGCACAAATGCAAAATGTGTTTGCAGATAACATACAGAGTCGTTCTCAAGCATGTTTTATGCGTAAGTTTTACTCTGAAATTTTTCCTGGGTGAGAGTTTTCCAGGGTGGAAAATCAGTCACCATAGTGCACGTGCCCACTATCTATTTAGTGTGTGTCCAGTATTATAATCTGATGTTGAATGAATTGGCTGAGGCTTTTTTCTAAGCAACTTTCATATAAAGTTTACACACCAGAGGAACATTTTCACACCAGAGGAACACTTGCGTAGTTTCTGTTGCTTTTGGCAGAACATTTTTAGTTAGGGGGACGAATGTTGAGGGAACTAAATTAGCTCCTACTTCAAATTACTGAGTCATCCGGTACATTAGAAACCACCAGTAGTGGTGAAAGTGTACTGTGATTGTGAAGTGATTGGCTAAACATCCCAACTCTCTAATGACTAAATACACATCATCACTGATCAGTTGTTGATTTAGTTAAATGCAACTTTGAGTTCCAGAGTTTGAGTTGACTTATGGGAAATCTAGTCATTGAGGGACTACCCTAGCAGCTAGTTCTTATAACTTAATAAAAAACGGTGGTGTAGCATTCCAAAGATGTTTTAGCACTTTAGTACATTAACTTCTACTCGTGTTGAGTTCATAAATGTGTTCACATGCAGTCAATTACAGATTAACTCACTTGGCGTGTTTCTATTGTTCGGTCTAGGAGTGTAAAAATACTATTACATTATTTTAAACTGGTCATTATTCTGTTGTACATGACCATTTTTGTATGTCGTTTTTGGCAAAATACTATTGTTTATTCATGGTGGGTAAGTAATATGTGTTTTCTCTCTTTCCAGACTCAAGTCTTTATTTTCACTCTGCCAATGCATCAGCGACTGCATTTAACACTAGTTTACAATGCAAGGGTGACTAGTTTGTGCTTTTTAATGCCATGGAATGAAGTTGACATGCCTGTAATAATAATAATAATAATAATAATAATAATAATAATAATTCCTTACATTTATATAGTGCTTTTCTAGACACTCAAAGCGCTTTACACAATGGGGGATCTCCTTATCCACCACCAGTGTGCAGCATCCACATGGATGACGTGACGGCAGCCATATTGCGCCAGACCACACACCAGCTAATTGGTGGAGACAGAGTGATTAAGCCAATAATGATATGGGGATGGTTAGGAGGCCATGATGGACAGAGGCCAATGTGCAGATCTGGCCAGGATGCCGGGGTTAAACCCCTACTCTTTTTCGAAGAACATCCTGGGATTTTTAACGACCACAGAGAGTCAGGACCTCGGTTTAACGTCTCATTAGAAAGACGGCGCTCACTGTGCAGTATAGAGTCCCCTTCACTATACTGGGGGGTTAGGACCCACACAGACTGCAGGTTGAGCGCCCCCTGTTGGCCTCACTAATACCACCTCTGGCAGCAACCTAGCTTTCCCATGTGGTCTCCAGGTACTGACCGGGCACATCCCTTCTTAGCTTCAGTGGGCAACCATGTGAGAGTTGCAGAGAGCTAGCTGTCGGCTGTACTGTATGTACTCGCTCCACTAAGGCCCCGTTTACACTAGTGCGTTTCAGTTTTAAAACAGCGTTTTAGCATGAAAACGATCCACATCCACACTAGCGTTTCACCCAGCGTCTCTGAACATCTCTCCGTCCACACTACTCCACCAAAAACGTATATCACGTGACCATTCGCGCACTCTGGGCATGCCTGTTCAAGTATAAACAGGAAGCATTTGTCTCGCTCGGCATTTGGTTATTGTTAGTCAACAAACGCTGGTTGAACGATGATCGTGATGGCTAAGAAAGCAAGAGAGGTCTTTTTGTGGACAGACGACGAAGTTGAGCTGTTGTAGTAAAAAAGACAGAGTTTAACTGCACAATGGCGCCTAAAACGGACAATAGAGCAAACAACGTTCCCATTTCTGTGCCCATGTTGTTGTTTACAGTGAAGGCTGGTCTGCCGTCTTCCGGTGGCGTTATAGTTATGTGATGGGGGCTTGACGAATAAGGGAAGGATACACAATGACCCAAAAGCCCCAATCAAGTAGCGAATCTCTGCAGCCACGCCTCCGTTTTCAGATATCTCCGTTGTCCCCATCCACACTGAGACACAGCAGCAGCGTTTTAGAATGAAAATGGCCTCTCCAGTGTTTACAAAAATCTCTGTTTTCGGGGCTTGAAAACTCCGGCGTAGTGTGGACGGATGGCGTAACCGTAGCAAAACTTATGCGTTTTAAAATGAAAGCGCACTAGTGTAAACGGGGCCTAAGGCGGACTCTTTTTAAATTAAGGGATTAAGCACACAAACAAATATTAGGCAGTATTCAAACTCTGCCCTGTAAACTGTGTAAATAAAACAGTGTTACTGCTTAAATGTTATTATATATTTGTTACCAATGAGGTGATAACTTTCCTGTTTTGTAAAACTTAGAGCTTCAATACATAAAGACAAAAATAAAAATAAGCAGAGATGGTCAGAAGATCAGATTTATACTTACAGATTATGTGAATCAAGTATAAAAACTATTAAAAGATAAGCTCACACAAAAGATCTCCATTCATCTCCTTTAATATTTAAAATCCAAGAGTTCTCTCGTCCTCCATGAACAGCAACAGTCCAGAGACATCCAAATAGGCATGGGCCGGTATGAGATTCTGATGGTATGATAACTTTGGAAAAAAATATCACGGTTTCACGGTATGATGGTATTGTGATTACTGCTCTAAAACATATCCTTTTTAAATGTCTGACTAAAAAACAAAACCTTTTTCCCCTTTGAACACAATATATTTTAGTTTGAGAAACATTTAAAATATTTTAGACCAGTAAACATGTCAGGCTAAATAATTCAAGTGAATCATTGACTTCTGTGGTCTTCAATTGTTTCAAAAACACAGATTTCTTTACAATTTACACCTAAAAAACAAAAGAAAATGTAAATAAAAAATCTTACACATACCTTAGGAACGGTATAGCAGAAAATTTTGGCGGTATGAAAACCTTGACTATTCCATACCTTGAAAAGGTATACCTTGAAAATGGTTATCATCCCATGCCTACATCCAAAGTCTAGTAAAGAAACCAAAAACATGTCAAAACATATCAAATGAAACACTTTTGTAGAAACTGTAAAAATGACTTTGTTCATGCATGTCTTTCAAATCTAACCGACAGTTCCATTGTGTTTGTTTGTGTGCAGGTGCCCATCTGGTGGAGGTGTCAGACTGGCCTGAGGCGGATCTGCAGCTTGGACAGGTCTCTGGTCTGGCTCTCAACTCTAACGGTGACCTGGTCATTTTCCACCGAGGAGATCACATATGGGGAATTGAGTACGTTCTGGAATTTAGACACGTTACAAACATTCAGTCCATGAGAGAAAATATTAATATACTGGCAGTGGTGTAAAGTAACTAATTACAAATACTCAAACTACCGTAATTGAGTAGTTTTTCTCAGGAATTGTAATTTACTGAGTAGTTTTAAAATTTTTAGTGCTGTATCTGTACTTTTACTCCACTACTTTCCTTCAACCAGCAGTCACTACTTTATTTCTTTCTTGTCTATGGTCATTGTCTACAGTAGAAAAATCAGTCTTGTGATTCCTGTCCAATTAAATCACACATAGAAAGTAAATCACATCATACTGAACATCCTCAAGACATGGGCGCTTTATAAATGCAGCAAACCTTTTGGAAACATTAAAAATGTTCAATAAGATGTCCAAAATCTTTACACGCAATGGTCCAGAGACTTTTTATAGACTGCATGTCACTAAAAATGACTGTAAAAATGTCGACTGTATGATGACTGAAATCACCAAATAGCCTTAAACAATCACTAAATGGAACAAATGACAAATGGAAGGAATGGCCAAATAAAAAGAAGGACCGAACAAAGAATGGAAGGAAGGATCGAAGAACCAAATAAATGAAGGGAGGATTCAAAGAAGGACTGAACAAACTAAGGAAGGAAAGAAGGAACAAACGAACGGACGAATGAATGAACAAAGGACCTAATAAAGGAAGGAACAAAATATGAAAGAATGAATGAGCGAACAAATCAAGGGAGGAAAGAAGACAGGACCAAATGAATGAAGGAAGAATTCAAGGAAAGATTGAACAAACGAATGAATGAACAAAAGGACCTAATGTAGGAAGGGACAAAAATATGAACGAACGAGTGAAAGAAGGAAGTAGGAACAAACGAATGAATGAAGGAAGAAGTGAACAAGCAAATAATTGAAGGAAGGTTGGAAGGAACGAACGAAAATAGGAAGATCCCTAAATACACCACATGTTGTTTGTGCAGGGATGTGTAAACATAACATTCTGTAAACGCATCAACTTTTCAACAGTGTAATACTCACTACTCACTACTCTTGAGTACTTTTTTATGGTCTACTTTTTACTCATACTTTGAGTATTGTTTACTACAGATACTTTTACTCTACTTGCACTACATTTTTGGGCAAGTAATGGTACTTTTACTTGAGTATGATTTTTCAGTACTCTTTCCACCACTGAATACTTGTACATAGAAATTAAATCATAAACACTGACCCTGTGTTTGGTCATTGTTGTCGACCAATAAAACTGATGAAAAGCTATTTTAAAAATCATCTGCTATTACATTTTGCGCTCTAAAGTTGTAGTTCACTCAAAAGCTAAAGTTGCTGTAATTCAAAATTTCAAGACCTTCATTTATAACCAATAAAACTCAAAATTCCTTTCTCTGAAGTTGTAAGTGTTGCAGTTGTACAATACAGTTATAATCAAGTCAAATGTATTCTGCAGCTCCTTTAATATGAACGCCGTCTACCAGCTGAGGGATCAGGGCCCGATCCGGCAATCCACGATCCTGCTGGTGGATTCAGTCAAAGGAAAAGTGCTCAGAGCTTCAGGAAAAAACATGTAAGTGCATTTTCTTTGCATGCAGAGTAGTGCGATTGTTTCTATCCTTGATTCTACCCGTTTGTTGTTAAATCAAATGTTTGTTTTTAACAGGTTCTATTTGCCACATGGAATAACTACTGACCATGACGATAATTACTGGGTGACCGATGTAGCACTTCATCAGGTGAACACACTCACATTTTAGCTGAATTAGCCAAGTTATTGGAGATATTTGAAATCATTCCCTATACCCTTGTTTGCTGATAATCAGTCCATTTATTTGTCCACTCAAAGCAGTGAATGAAAATGAGTGTGCTGGAGGTGCTGTTGCTTTTACATTGTTGTGATTAGTTTGAAACATAGAAAACTTGACACTCAGGCTGTCATAAAAATATCAGTCTGATGTTTATAAACCTTAATTGAACCAGTCGATTTAAAATGAATTCATGGCTAGGCATGGGCCGGTATAAGTTTCTGCCGGTATGATGACCTTGGATAAAAATATCACGGTTTCACGGTATCACGGTATTGTGATCACTGCTCTAAATTATATTATTTTTACATGTCTGGCTAAAAAACTAAAACTTTTTCCCCCTTGAACACAATATATTTTTTTTTTTGAAAGATTTATAATATTTTGGAGCAGTAAAGATGTCAGGCTAAATAATTACAATGAGTCATTGACTTCTGCTGTCTTCTTCTGTCTTCATACAGATTTCTTTACAATTTAAAACGGCATCTTTGGATATTGTTTTCTGCTGAAGATACTGTTTTCCTAAAAGAAATTATTTTAAAAAGAATTAAAAAATACCTTAGGAACGGTATTACAGAAAATTTTGGCGGTATGAAAACCTTGACTTTTCCAAACCGCAATATACCTTGAAAACAGTTATCATCCCATGCCTATTAATGGCTGTTGGATAATATGCTGGACACAACTATAGAAAATGGATGATGGCTGATTCGGCTTTGGATGTCATCTTCTGGAGAGACATAGGAATTACTATATTTTAAATACATAGTCCTTAAAGTGCATCAACGGGATTCTCTAGCTAACCATTGAGTGAACATGAGTTGTACACATACATGTATTATTAAAGTCAGGGGTCTGAAAAAGTTTTAAAATATCTTAAATTTCCAAAAAACTAGGCCTTAAATACTTTTAAATTCACTGAAAGATGGCATTGTGTGTCTTAAATACTTTTAAACAGGTCTTAATTTTCCTTGTCCATGTAAAGGTTTCCAATCGCTACAACCCGCAATTCATCTTAAAAAACAAACAAACATGTTTATCAAAACTAATTATCTTCCTTATATGCTTACAGTAACATTTGTTTA
Organism: Danio albolineatus; assembly: GCA_903798035.1. NCBI lineage: Eukaryota > Metazoa > Chordata > Actinopteri > Cypriniformes > Danionidae > Danio > Danio albolineatus. Next base: position 2,800,764 of record CAIGQQ010037750.1, on the reverse strand, counting down.
AAGGTTCTCCATGTATTTATGCAGAAATGTTTGTTGTGAATGAATTTAGTTTATTATAGATTATTGTTTTAAAACTTATGGCAATAAAATATATATCTATAATCAAACATCTAAGAGCAAATGTTTCCAATAAATTCAGAAAATGTTACTTTTCCTGACGCTTTATTGTTTAAAACAGTGGTTCTCAAACTGTGGTACGCGTACCACTAGTGGTACGCGGGACTTCTTCCAGTGGTACGTGGAATAATCTCTGAATAATAAAAGAATAAAATGAACACACTTTTTAAACCCTTTGACGCGTCTGATAACACCGGGATCAGAGAGCATTGGCTGTTCCCTGAAGCGTACGAGTACACCGGAGTGCTTAGAATGTTTACTTTAGTGCATCGCGTCATCAAACGTTAAAAAAATCAGCCTGCTTGGCGCGGAGGAAGAAAAAGAGGCGCGCGCGCTTGCGGAGGGTTGTGTGGAGGAGATTCACACGCGCTAGTGAAGCCCTTCAGCAGACCAGTCCTGTAGTGTTGAGATTTCAGTTACTAACTCGGGAATACTTCACATATGAATTGGTCAAGCACTGTATATGTGTATGTAAGGGATAATCAACGGCTTGCCGTGCGTTAATGCACGATGCGCAGGCAGACAGAGAAATAGAGAGCATGTGTCAGTGCTGTTTATACATGCTAATATTATTATACGATTTCATCAGTCCGATCATGGGTGGACAATTAAGACATTCTCAGTCAGATGAGTATTTTTCTAATTTTGCGGATCTCCCGTCCGACAGTAACAGTTCTCATCGGTTTCACATGCGAGTTGCTATAGTAACTATAAACATTTGGGAGAAGCGCATTTATTTTGAACTGTGATCAAAACTGACTGGAACTACCTGTGCGTTGCACACCCTCCAGCCAATCAGAATCAAGAATATCAACAGACTATGGAATTTCTGCATTAATCACTCGCTTTTCTGACACACACAGACTACTGTAAATCACGAGCAGTAAGCAGATCTAATTTCTAATTTAAATATGTAATTCCGAATCGTATCAAAATACAAGTTAACGTTTAGATATCAAAGTTATGTTATATGTACATGCAATATATGTCTCAAAAGGTATAAAAAATGTATGTATATACGTATATGACATATAACCTATATCCATCAGGTCCAAGCAACATTTGCAGGTTTTGATGAATAAGCTACTATACATTAATACTTTACATGTACAGCAGTTTTCTTTTTATTATTTAAGAACAGTGCCATTTTTAAATCACTTTTAAAAGCACATTTTAATTTAAATGGTAAAGTTATTTTTTTACTCTGCAAGCACAGTTAATGTTCAAACTATTTATAATGTGTAAAGTGGCTGACATTAATACATATTCTTAATAAAAGGAATTGATTTGTCTTTTTTTAACTGTGCAGTGCTGTCGCTGCTTAATTAGGCCTACTGCGCTACTGTATTTCAATACTGGTCATTATGGTGGTACTTGGAGAGACATTTTTTTTCTGAGGTGGTACTTGGTGAAAAAAGTTTGAGAACCACTGGTTTAAAAGAACATTTTGTGGTAACACTTTATTTTGATGGTCCATTTGAGTATTAGTAGACTGTATACTTAATATCTGTTGATACTGACATTCAACAGACATTTAACTGACTATAAGAAACTTTGCAAGTACATGTCAACTTACACTAACCCTAACCCCAACCTAACAGTCTACTTATAATCTAATGAGAATTAGTCACAATGTAACTTAAATTCAACAAACGGACGATCAAAATAAAGTGTGACCCATTTTGTTCTCTAAGCATTCTGAAATAAGTAGTAACACTTATATATAGTTAATATTTTAAGAGATTTCTAGCAAGAATAGTCATTGAAATGCTGAGAACAAAATAAGATATGTTCTACTAATGTTTTGACAACGCTTAAAATAAAGTATTATTTCAGAATTTTCTCTCAGCATTCATAATGTCCTTTTTTAATCAGTTTTTGAAACTAAAATTTATATATAAATATATATTAAATATATCGAACTGTGTTTTGATGCATTATTTAAAATATGTGGCTAAGAAATAACCGAATTTCAATTTTAATGGGGAAAGTAAAAATAATCCATTGGCCATTAGAACAAAATGCCCTGTGAAAGTCTGAAATTTCATTCATAATGGTCTTAAAAAGGTCTTAACGTCTTAAATTTTGACTTTGTGATACCTGCAGAAATCCTGGAGGTGCATTATGGGTTTGAATTAGTGCACTAATTTTTAACATCCACTATAGTTTCAGTTCTTTTCATCTAAGGGCATGTGAGCGATTTTGAACACAACTTAATTATTGACATACTTGCTCCTGCAAATGTAATAATGTTGTTTTCTTCACAAAATAAACATTTGTATTTACAAACTTTCCCATACAGTATGTTTGTATATTTATTATGTATATACAAATGCACACACAAACATTTATACATTTATCTATAAAAAAAAAACAACATTCTATACATGTGTTTCCTTATATATATCCTTATTTCTTTATATATACGTTTGAAGTCAGAAATATTGGCCCTTTAAAGGCAAAACTAGGCTAATTAGGCAAGTTAGGGTAATAATTAGGCAAATTATTGTACAACGATGGTTTGATCTGTAGCCAATTGAAAAGATATTGCTTAAAAGGGTTAATAATATTGACCTTAAAATGGTTTAAAAAATATTGTTACTGCTTTTATTCTAGCCAAAGTAAAACAAGTAAGACTTTCTCCAGAAGAAAAAATATAGGAAATACTGTGAAAAATTTACCTTGCTCTGTTACACATCATTTGGGAAATATTTGAAAAGGAAAAAAACTCACTGGAGGGTGAATGACTTTAACTTCAGCTGTGTATATTTGTGTGTTTATATAAACGTAATATACATGATGCACACAAAATTATGTCAACACAAACTTTTATTTTGTCATAATTAGTCGCAATTGATCAATTAACACCATTCGTTTTTGTTTATATGTAGGTATTCAAACTGAGCGGCAACGGCAAAGATCAGCAGCTTCTGGCCTTGGGAGAAGCTTTCGAACCAGGAAGTGACAAGAAGCATTTCTGCCAACCTACAGATGTGGCCGTAGACCCCGTTACTGGAAACGTCTATGTTTCAGATGGCTATTGCAATTCCAGGATCCTTCAGTTCTCACCCGAGGGCAAATATATTTCACATTGGGGAGCAGGTACACATTGCAAGTTCTGACAGGCTAGGTGTTACAATGATATATGATCATCCTCCTCAAAACCAGACAAGTGTCATTTTTTAAAATTGAGATGTAAATATAATCTGAAAGCTGAAAAAATATGCTTTTCATTGGTGTATGGGTTGTTAGGATTGGACAGTATTTGGTTTAAATATGACTATACTGTATGTAATCTGGAATCTGAGGGTTATAAAAATCTAAATATTGACATTATCACCTCTAACTGTCCAAATTAAGCTATTAGCAATACATACTAGGCCCACACGTAATCTGCACACGCAGAATACCGCAGATTTTAAGGCCATCATTGATTCTGTTTATTTACTTGTGTAAATGTGTGTAAATTTATATTTATTCAGTTTTTAAATTAAATTCAGTAACATTACTGACTAATATGAAAATATTCATATGATTTATTTACAATACAGTTTGTAAAGTCACATTTTCTGTCTTTTACCAGTTATTTTAAATGAGATACTTGCTTTTTTTACCAAATAAATGAATCTAATTGGATTCACATTGTAAACATTAAATAAAAGTTTAAAAGGTTTTACTTTTTATTTCTTATATTAAGGTTTTAGATATGATACTCCCAAAATCATTCAGCATAAATCCGCAGATTTTTAACAATATTCTGTGCAGAAAAAGCAAAAAATGTCTGCAGATTCTGTCTGGCCCTGCAAATTACTAATCAAAAACTAAATCAGTATATATTTACAGTAGGAAATGTACAATATAATGTCATGGAACTTGATCTTTACTTAATATTCTAATTATTTTTTAGAATAAAAAGAAAATCAGTTATATTGGCCCTTTATAATGAAAAATTTGGAGGAATACATATTGAACACGTCATCATTTTTCTCCGAAAACATATTTCAAAACATGCTGTTGACTTGAAATCTTTCCTGGATGTTGTTAACAACCAAAGAAATCCCTACAGTGGTCCCTCGTTATTCGCAGGAGTTACGTTCTAAAAAATAACCCGCAATAGGCGAAATCCATGAAGTAGTCAGTTTCATTGTTTACAGTTATTATAGATGTGTTAAGGCTGTAAAAACCCCTCACTACACACCTAATACACTTTTCTCAGACTGGCGTTAACATTTTACACTTGTTTAAACACTCACAGTTCAAACCTTCAAAGAAAAATAAGTCCAGCATTATAGAATAAAACTAAAGATCAAAACCATTTGATCTTCATTTATTTATTTCGTAATGGCTCCCTCCAGCTACGTAACTTCTACCTTCCTTTAGCATGTCCAGAAGTTTAACTTTTTGTTTGATTGTTAGCATTTTCTTCTGCCTTTTGGGTGCTATCCTAGATGCCTTTGACTGCAAAACGTTTCGTCGACATTGTGGGGAGAAAAATTGCAAACATACATTACAGCGCTTCAGAGTCACACTGCTAGCGATCGAAGATTTATGTAAATTTGGCGAGCTGATCGCATTCTGTACTGTACAGTAGACACTGCACAGAGGAGATTGATTGACAATGGTCTACAGCCAATCAGGACAGAGAACACAATGTGCTATTAAGGACGTAGAACACAATGTACTGTAAAAAAAAGCATGTCAAATACACACAAAAAAATAAGCGAAACTGCGAGACCATAAAAAGTGAACCGCGTTATAGCGAGGGACCACTGTACTGTATATGCCGAGAAAACAAATCAAATTAGTTTACAAATTAAGCTATGCATAATAAAATGCAATGACGCAGGGGAAAAGTATTGAACACATGAAGAAAGGGAGGTGTAGAAAGGCATTGAAAGCCCAGACAGCAACTGAAATCCCTCAGTAGTGCTTCAGCAACCCTCAGCCCTTCATCATTGTAATATCAGCTTCTTCAGTCCAACATCTACATTAGCAGGAGGATGAAGATGAAACTAGGACAGACATTTCAGCAAGACAAAGATTCCAAAACACAGCCAAGGAAACTCTCAAATGCTTTCAGAGAAAGAAAACCAAGCTGTGGAATGGCCCAGCCAATCACCTGACCTGAATCCAAAAGAAGATACAAAATAAAGATCAGATTTGATAGACGAAACCCACAGAACAATGCATGTGACTTCATTCTCCATATGAGAGGCATCTTTTTTAAGCCGACATCAAGACTTTTATATAAAGTATTAAATATGTTTCAGTAGTTCAGTTCTTTCTTTCATTATTACACACAACTCATTTTCCAGATTTCTTTGTTTTGTTTTATTTTTATGTTTGTATTGTTTGGGTTTTTACCAAAATCTGATTAAATTCCATGTCAACAGCTCTTTTAGAAATACAGTATTATTCTCAAGAAAAAACATGTGTTCGATACTCATTTTCCCTGCTGTATCTTCCCTACCTGTGCAACATAGTGTAAGGCTGGTTTGTGGTCCAAAGTCACATAGATTAATTTTATTTTGTATTAATAATCTTTTTTTGTTGTTGTTGGCAAAGGCTCCTCGGACAGAAAGCGACGTGCCCCATTCCGGATCCCTCACAGCCTGACATTCCTGCCAGATAAACGAGAGTTGTGTGTGGCGGATCGAGACAATGGACGGATTCAGTGCTTCATGGCAGATACTGGCGAGTTTGTGAAGGAGATCAAGAAAGACGTGTTTGGAGGAGAAGTGTTCGCCATTGCATACTCACCTGCCCAAGGTGAGCATGATGAGAGAATGATGCATGTTAGTGAGGTGTTGCGTTGATTATGCATTTCAAGTTGAAATTCCATGTAGAGATTAGACTAATGCTAGTACTGTTTGGGAGTTGGTTGGTGACAAGCAGAGTTGGGTGTAACGCGTTCCAGAGTAACTTGTTACTGTATTCTAATTACATTTTTGGGGACTGCAGTAATGGAACGCGTTCATTTTAAGTTTGTGTAATTTGATTACAATTACTGAAGTCAGTGTAATTGCATCACTTGCGTTACAAATAAGATTTTATGAGCATTCACTTTTAAATTGCTGGCGAACGCGAGCTGAAATAGCTGCTAACGACAGTGGTTGCTTCTTCAAGTGGAAATTCATTCTTCAATAATTCTTCAAAAGCAGCTTAACATAGAAGATTATGGTAAATGGAAACAGTGTCCGTCCAGTTTTCAGAGTTGACGTTCAGTTTAGCTCAGTTCAGTGTGGTTTCATTTTAACTGCTGAAATTCCAAACACTGAAGAGTAATCCATGGATGCGCAGCTCTACAAGTCCCGAACCACGCAGGCGATGAACAAACTTCACCAATTGACGAAAGTAAAGGAAAAAAAACCTCGAGAGAAACCAGGCTCAGTTGGGCATGACCATTTCTTCTATGGCCAAACTGAAAGCATATATAGCACTGGGGAACGCTGGGCGTCCATCGTAGAGAAGCTGCAGGTGTGAGTAGGTCACCGACAGGTGTTCAGGTTGGCCCACGGGATCAATGCAAAAGACTCGTCTGTCATTGGGGTTTTTCAGGAATCAGTTTAATGCTCTTCACTACTCCTTAACCGCCACATCATCTGCTCAGGATACAGCCTGGTCCAGGATTATAGATACCTCTAGAAGTGCTCTGTGGTTGGCATCATCTCTTCACAGGTCTTGGATCACATTAATGATGCTGCACAATCTCTAGCAGCCTAGGATGAGCATCCCCAGGTGAAAATAGAGAATAAAGAAAATAATTAGCTTAGCTGATGTTCGTAGTGTATTTAAACAGGAGATATTAAATATCAATGCAAAAATGAAGTGCTAAAGATGAAAATAGTTGTTCTATAAACAAACATAGAAACAAACAAGTAAAGCATACGAGTATTTCTAACAAAAAATGGCTATTGATCTTTCTAATGTTGTTTCTTCAGGTGGCCTACTCTATGCTGTGAATGGAGAACCTCCATATGGTCAGGCCGCACCTCTTCAGGGCTTTGTCATCAATTACTCAAGCAAGGAAATCCTGGATTCCTTCAGTCCAGAAACACAGGTGCAGATTGCAGCACATTTAGTTCATACAGTGCATCCGGAAAGTATTCATAGCGCTTCACTTTTTCCACATTTCTTTATGTTACAGCCTTGTTCCAAAATGGATTAAACTCGTTTATTTCCTCAAAATTCTACACACAATACCCCATAATGACAATGTGAAAAAATATTTCTTAAAATTTTTACAAATTTATTAAAAATAAAAAACCTGAAAGTTCACATGTACGTAAGTATTCACAGCCTTTGCTCGATACTTTGTTGATGAACCTTTGGCAGCAATTACAGCCTCAAGTCTTTTTGAATATGATGCCACAAGCTTGGCACACCTGTCTTTGGGAATTTTTGCCCATTCCTCTTTGCAGTACCTCTCAAGCTCTCTCAGGTTGAATGGGGAGCGACGGTGTACAGCCATTTTCAGATCTCTCCAGAGATGTTCACTAGGATTTAGGTCTGGGCTCTGGCTGGGCCACTCAAAGAACGTTTTGTTGTTGTGAAGCCACTCCATTGATATTTTGGCAGTGTGCTTTGGGTCACTGTCCTGCTGGAAGATGAACCGTAGCCCAAGGTCAAGAGCACTCTGAAGCAGGTTTTCATTCAGGATGTCTCTGTACATTGCTGCATTCATCTTTCCCTCTATCCTGACTAGTCTTCCAGTTCCATCTCCACAGCATGATGCTGCCACCACATGCTTCAGTGTAGGGATGGTATTAGCCTAGTGATGAGCAGTGCCCGTTTTTTTCCAAATGTATGCCTGGCACCCACTCCAAAGAGTTCAATTTTAGTCTCATCAGACCAGAGAATTTTGTTTTTTATGGTCTGAGGGTCCTTCAGATGCCTTTTGGCATAGTCCAAGCTAAGGAGTTTGTCTCCGTCTGGCCAGGACTAATTGGTGGATTGCTGCAGAGATGGTTGAACTTCTGTAAGGTTCTCCTCTCTCCACAGACGAATGCTGGAGCTCAGACAGAGTGACCAACGGGTTACTGATCACCTCCCTGACTACGGCCCTTCTCCCTGATCATTCAGCTTAGATGTCCGGTCAGCTCTAGAAAGAGTCCTGGTGGTTCCAAACACCTTCCAATTACGGATAAAGGAGGCCACTGTGCTCATTGGAACTTTCAGAGCAGCAGAAATTTATCTGTAACCTTCCCCAGCCTTGTGCCTAGAGACAATCCTTTCTCGGAGGTCTACAGACAATTCTTTTATCTTCATGCTTGGTTTGTGCTTTGACATGCACTGTCAACCCTGGGACCTTATATAGGCAGGTGCATGCCTTTTCAGATCATGTCCAATCAACTGAATTTACCAGAGGTGAACTCCAGTAAAGCTGCTGAAACATCTCAAGAATGATCAGTAAAAACAGAATGTACCTGTAGAGCTCAATTTAGAGCTTCACAGCAAAGTCTGTGAATACTGATGTACATGTGATTTTTCAGGCTTTTTATTTTTAACAAATTTGCAACAAATTTCATCAATATTTTTACACATTGTCATTATGGGGTATTGTGTGTAGAATTTTGAGGAAATAAATTTGTTTAATCCGTTTTGGAATAAGGCTGTAACATAAAGAAATGTGTAAAAACTGAAGCGCTATGAATACTTTCCGGATGCACTGTTTACCCCATTTGTTTATTATTTTTTATACATGGTTCACATCCTTACAAAACACTCCAATCAATCTAAATGAATGCTTTTCCACCTCAAATAGAGCTATTCAAGCCATCTGGTGAATTGTATTCATATCGCAATATAGATCGCAGAAAAACAAAATATCACAATGTCAGATTTTTCCAATATCGTGCAGCACTAGCATCATTGATCGTCTTAGTTCGTTGATTTTGGCTACACTTACTATGTGATCATGCTGAAGACATTGTCTTACTACATATGTTTCCTCATTTTCTTTCTTGTTCTAATGTTTTTCAGGTATTTAAGTTACCACATGACATAGTTGTCACAGCAGATGGGACTGTGTTTGTTGGAGACGCAGCATCAGATTCTGTAATGAAGTTCATTCAGTCTGCAAGTAAGTTACGAAGTATAAATGAAAAATGAATCGTGATAAGAAATAAAAGGTTGTTTTGACATAATATATTTGTGTGTACTGTTTATATTTATTATGTATATATAAATAGAGGAAAACAGTGACCTCGCAGCAAGAAGGTCGCTGGTTTGAGTAAGCTGGCATTTCTGTGTGGAGTTTGCATGTTCTCACCGTGTTGGCGTGGGTTTCCCTCCGGTCTCCCTCACAGTCCAAAGATATGTTATATAGGTGAATTGAATAAACTTAATTGGCCATAGTTTATGAGTGTGCATTTATGTTTCCCAGTGCTGGGTTGCGGTTGGAAGGGCATCCGCTGCGTTAATGCTGCATATGCTGGAATAGTTGGCGGTTGATTCCGCAGTGACCCCTGAAATAGAGACCAAGCTGAAGGAATATAAATACCCACATACATGCATATATTTGAGAATGTTTGCTTATGTTTATATATAAAATATTTAAATAAATTTAAATATCTATGAAACAAAGTTGTTTTGTATAGTTTTGTTTCTGTGTATGTGTGTGTAGCACATATACATAATAAATACCTTAATATATAATACGCACACACGTATTATGTCAAAGCAAATGTTTATTTTGGATGCGATTAATCGTAAATAATATTTGCCCTTGTTAAAAAAACATTTATTCTCATTTTAGAGGCAGAACATCGCTCGGTTAAAAAGGGTGGAATCGAGGTCCAAGAAATTGAAGGTAAGTTATCTGAGCACACTCACACTATGCTATCCGAACCGTGCCCAGGCGCGTTTTCAGGTTCGTTTGAGTGCTCTGAATCGGGCTCAGCCGCGGTTCAGTTGGCCGGCTCTGGCCCGGTTGGAGGAGGTGAGCGCGGTTCACTTGGGCTTTGGCACTGTACACTTGTAGTGTGAGTGCAAAGCGCGCCTGAGCCCGAAACTGAAGAGGAGACGTGACTTTTGGGGACTGTTTCATATGGTTATATTAATCATTCTTACTGTTTAATGAACACAAACAGTCGTAGATTGTTAAAGACACAAACCCCTCACTGCACAGCAGCTGTACCTTTAGCAAACCTTCTAATATCTGCAGCACGAGGACTTTATGATCATTTTTGAGCCTCAGAAGTGGCTGATCTGTGCAGCGAATTATTTGACTGTGTCACTGCATATCAAACGACTAAAACCATATAACTAAAGAAATCTCCACTGTGCTGAGCGAGAGCGCTTCTCTTCTGTTAAACTGAACAGAGCATCAATGATGACGTAAACGTGCTCTGGCTCGGATGTAAGTGCAGTCTGTCGGGGGAGACGGGAGGAGGAACAAGCGCGGTTCAGCACGGTTCAAGTCAACTGTACATAGTGTGAGTACGCCCAAGGTACAGTTGCCTTGAACCGTGCTGGACATTTCTTTAGTTTCTTTAGGGGTATTGTGAGGTTCATTAGGTGCGTCCCAAATCGCATACTTATGCACTATTCTACGCCACTTTGTAGTATAAATAGTGTAAGTTGTGCGTTCACACTGAAAACTCTACAAATAATAAGTGCACTTTAATTACCCGGATGATGCACTTATTCAACCGGTAAAATGAAGTGTGTAACGATGGACACTTCACGCACTCAACTACCATAGCTTTGTGCATGTAACAGAAGGGGTGAAGCTATCGGCGCACATGTAGGATAGCTTTATTTATTTTGAATTGTGAAAGCAAAATTCTCCTAAGAGAGTGATTATAGTGCCTCCTGAGGGTGAATGCGGTTATACTCTGCAGGTATTATTTGGTATTTTGGTCATTTATTTCACTAATTCTGCAACCGTCAAACATCATCAGGGAAACGGTTTGAATTTCCGCTTAGTAAAAAAGCCATTAGTGTTCCATTTGGGACAACACTACATACATATGCTATGCTGTTGAGTGTGTAAGTGCATAAGTGCATAGTGCATAGTGTATAGTGTGTCATTTGGGACGCAGCTCATGTCATCAAAGCAGACGACCTGATGGTTTGCCCCTTCACTGTTCATCATTCTGCACACAAAGGAGCAGTAACTGCTTCATTCCTCTGTTACACCATCACCGGACGTCTTTCAGAGATGTAACTGTAGACTAGACCTAGGCTGTTGTGTATAATGATATTGTGTAGTCCTCTAATGTGTGCGTATGAGGAAGCCGCTGATCATGAAATTGTTTTAAATGCGTGTGCGGTTGTGCACACTTCTTCCGCTCTCTCAATGGCATGCCACGACCACGTGCGCTCTTTGTACATTATAAATAAAGCCATGACGCACATTTGTTATTATCCTCAGAAAATCATCGGTTCTTGTGTCATTTATTAAATGAGGGGCACCTCAAATTTAACACCTGAAAGTTTAGATGATAGGCTGTTACACATTTATCAAAATATATTTTATAGTTAATTAAAACTATTAAAGTGTTTAATTGGGACTAAGCTGAAGCAAAGGGAATGTTAAAGTATATTAGGCTACAATTCAAGTGGACTTAATATTTTAAGGCCTTTAAAAGATTTAATGGCTTAAAACAGTTTGAATTGTTGACTGACTATTAGTTTATTTATCACGTTGGAGTAAAGAGTCGAGTAAATTACAGAAGTTATATTCTGTGGACACAAGAGCACTAAAAAAACGAGTTAGTGGGTTATCGTCTTCCTCTTGTTCTCAGCTAATCACATGCCTGCATTTGAGATGCAGTGACACACAGTTAAACATTTTACCGAACAGATCAGCCACTTTTGATGCTCATAAATTATCATAAAGTCTCTGTGCAGTCTTTAATAGTCTTGTCTACGGCAGTTTGCGTTCATTGAACAGTAAGAATGATTAATAAATGTATAAAACAGTCCCTAAGTGTGAGAACGCTCTGACTGTGTTCATTGCAGACGGTGCCAATGGCATGCGCAGCTGTACACAAACACTCTCACCGAACTGAGAAACATATACTGTGCCTCTGAATATTTCACTGTGTACGAGTGTGAGTATTTCTGTCCGCAGTTTAAAACCAGAACTACTGGTAAGAAATTTAGAGAACTAGTGACTGTAAATTCTGTACTGTGACTGTAAACTGCCTGAATCAAGTCGTATTTCCAGTATTTCCTTAGGAAATTTGCATAATGCATCTGTGGTTTGTGCTGACATGTCGAGAAGACATTAAGATTTGCAAAATCAAATCTTCTTTAAATGGAGAGTGACATGGTCTGAAAGATAATGTTCAATATCTCAGACACCAAACAAGCACCAACGGCACACTAACGTCGCACAAATGTATGGCATACTTTTGGGAATTGTTTCTTTTTATTGAGTGCCAACGTGACAGGTGATTTTACAACTCCCCCACAGCTAAGACAGTTGAGTTTTACATTTATGAATATATTCGGCTGATTTCAAAAACGGAAAAACTCAAGTGTTTCATTCTAGAGGAGCTGTAATATAAGCCTCTTTCCAAAGAAAGTGGAGCATTCCTTTAAAGCTGAGTTCAGTCGAAAACAACAATTTTGTTATTAATAGTAATTTCATAGAGGTTATTTAAAGTCCCTTTAAGGCAAGTCTTTTCACTGGGCGACCATCCTTGAAACGTTTCTTGGTCAGTATGCTCGGACATTATGTTTGAATGGGGAAACATCAAATTCTCCAAAAGTGTGTGCCAAGATTACGATTAAATTTCATATTAGGAATCGCCAATAAAACTAAACAACAGCTGTGTCTTTAGTTTCACTTCTAAACGTTCCAATCACACAAAATCTGCAGAAACTCACGTCTGATCCGACCTCCTTTCCTGGAGAATCGTCAGTCTATAGCGATCGATGATTGGCTCCTGTTTTAGAAGGCGGGGCTTCATTTGCTATATTGACTGTTAAACTTTTCCCCATTCAAAACTACACAAGTGACACGTCTTGTGTATGCTGTAGTCTTTGGGTTATTCTGAAATTATGAATACATTTCACAACTCCCAGATAAAACTTCTATTATCTTTCAAAAATTAAGGTCACACTTTATTTTGATGATTCGTTTGTTGATTTTAAGTTACATTGAATCTACATGCCAACTAATTCTCATTAGATTCTCAAGTAGACTGTTAGGTTGGGGTTAGGGTTAGTGTAAGTTCACATGTACTTGCAACGTTTCTTATAGTCAGTTAAATGTTGAATGTCAGTATCATCAGATATTAAGCAGACAGTCTACTAATACTCAAATGGACCAACAAAATAAAGTGTTACCTACTGTAAACAAAATCTTCAATAAAGCAGTTTTGAATTATAATAATGAGTGTCTGTGTATTTAAGGGGCATTTAGATTTTGTTTATGAATTTAAGACTCCCACTGTACCTATTTTGACTGTCTCTGCATCTTGAATCATACGTTCAGCTGTAATTATCATGAAATAATTAAGTCTAGGGGCGACACGGTCGCCTCACAGCAAGAAGGTGGCTGGTTCGAGTCTCGGGTGTGTCAGTTGACGTTTCTGTGTGGAGTTTGCATGTTTTTCCTGTGTTGGCGTGGGTTTCCTCCAGGTGCTCTGGTTAACTCCACAATCCAAAGACATGCGCTATAGGTGAATTGAATAAACTAAATTGGCTGTAGTGTATGAGTGTGTATGGGTCTTTCTCAATACTGGGTTGCGGCTGGAAGGCCTAAAACATAAGTTGATGGTTCATTCCGCTGTTGTGACCTCTGAAAAGAGAAAAAAATTTCCACTGAAAGGAAAATGAATGGATGAATGAGTAATTAAGTCTAATTTTCATCTTTTTTTGTGGTTGCTAAGTTGAACAATTATTTGCATCTATTTTCTGCATCATTTGTCATTTTATTTGTACTTTCATTCGTCAAAAGCTGACTCGAATGAGCAAAAGAAAAGTGCTGTCAAAAGATTAATAGCATCCATAAAATTTGCATTTACATAACAGGAATTAGACCAACAGCATCTGCTTTGAAAATTACACGTCTTTTTTTATGCGTTTACATCACAGAGGTTGTAAAATAAGCCTGTTTTCAAAACAGTAGAGTGTTCCTTCAGCTAAATATTATTTAAAGAGCCCATATGTTGGGTTGAGAACGGTTAAATTTCACTTTTTGAAGTCCAAAACAACAGGATGATATGTATGCAAGGTTAAAAAACACTTTCGATGTCTTATAATATCTATTTATTTTTACCTAATTTTCCCACCGACTCCCATATGAATCGTCTGAGCGAGTCTTTTTCCCCAAGCACCTCCTTTCCGTGACGCTACCACGTCACGTCACCACGTCATGTCCGTGTCAGCAGCCCAATGCCAGAATAAACACTTCATGGACTATTGTAAGCCAACAAATAGTAACATTCGGCAGTAAGCTAAATGGCTACCGCTACATTCTGCACGGAGCAAACACAATACAGACAACTACATCCATATTTACCTGGTTAAAGTCAACAAGACTGGAAGAACACGCTGGTCCAAATAAACTGGGTATTGATCCATCCTTTAACAACAACCGTGCAACAAATCCCGCATTGTAAGCGTGTAGATTTTAGTGTAGCTCTCTTGAGAGAAATGACGCGAACACAGCACCATGTTGGGGATATAATTCTCAGGTATTTTACAAAAAAAAAAAAACTCAACCACTCCAGGTAGGGAAAAGAGGTTTCCAGGTAAGGAAAATAACACAGCTTTTCCCTCGCACTTCAGAGCACAGCGTCTACGGGATCAATAACTCATGACCGAAACATTGTTCCTACACAAACAGCACCTCTTTTCAACTGTCGCAATGTATACAATCACCTACAACCTTATTTTCCTAAAAATTAGCTTTGCCTACGCGCTGGACGCATTATATTAAACTGTATGCGCAGGCAGCAAAGAGACCGATCCTTAGGGACCGTCTACAAAGAGCAAAACGCGAAAACCAATACTTCAAAAGCTCCCATACTTCTCTCTAAATCTTTATACTGCCATCAAACTCAGATCACACGTCACTGCTGTCCTGCTGGTTATACTACAACACTTATTGCGATACAGTGCTTGTTTTTTATTTTACTTGATACAGTGCTTGTTGTCTTCCACTTTTTCTTCCTGTCTGTGGGCGGGGCCGGGGGGTTCAATTTTCCCGGGGTTATTTATAGATGAATCAATCGTTTTAAACACTTTGCACTTTCAGATTTAAGCCTTAGCTGGACATTTCACTTTACTTAGAGCTGTGTTACACACTGCATGGAAGGTCATTGTCAAAAATCCATAATATGGGCTCTTTAAGAGTTCACACTGAGATATTGCTTGATAATATTAGCAGGTTTGGCATGCTGTCCTGGGAGAGAACCCTGAGCTCGGAGATAATTGATACCAGGGCTCCCGCCTGGTCAATGAGCATGTGAGGGGGAACGAGATCAGGTAGTTTTCGTGAGCTCCCCCTGGTAAAGGAGGAAAGGGGGAGATTCTTCAAAAAACGAAGATGAGGGAGGAATGTTAGTCGGGATATTTATTGTAGTGTTTGGAATGATCTGATTGGCTTTCTAATGATTACAGATGAGGGACCAGCTGCGATCAATCATATCACGTGCTTCTCTCGAAATTATTGTGTGAAACTTCACTTACTTTGGATTGGGTGGCTCAGTGTCGCACTGTCGCCTCACAGCAAGAAGGTCGCTGGTTTGAGTCCCAGCTGGGCCAGTTGGCATTTCTGTGTTTGGAGGTCCCCCCTGTGTTTGTGTTGGTTTCCTCCGGGGGCTCCGGTTTCCCCCACAGTCCAAACACATGCGCTATAGGTGAATTGAATACACTAAATTGGCCATATTGTATGAGTATGTGGGTGTTTCCCAGTGCTGGGTTGCAGCTGGAAGCGCATCAACTGCGTAAAACAAATGCAAATAGTTGGTGGTTCATTCCGCTGTGGCGACCCCTGATGAAGGAAGTGACTAAGATTGTCATTCTCCAAATCTATAGTCACTCTTTCTTATCTAATTTCCTTCCTTTTATTTTAGAAACCGAAACGTTCGTGCAGGCCAAGCTGAAGCCGTTACCCAAGATTCCCGCTCATTATGTGGAGGCGGCTGTGCAGAAGATCCAAGAAGTGTCTCCGCATCAGCAGCCGCTGGCAGCTCCGAAAGAGAAAGAGCCTCCGCAGAGCATAGCCAATCACAGCCCTGAGAGTGTGGCCAATAAGAGCCCTGAGAGCGTAGCCAATCAGAGCGCTCAGAACGTGTCTCCCGCCGTCATCACAAGCCTCCTGCTGGTCCCGCTGGTGAGCGTCATCGCCATCGGGGTCTTCATCCGCTGGAAGAAGAGCAGGATGTACAGCGGTAACTGCCTTTACCTTCTGTCCCATTCTCTTTCCTCCGTGTGTCGCTTTATGTGGGACTGATTTTGATCTATTTCTTTTTCTAAGATGATTGTCAGGTGAAGCTGGAGCCTTCGGGATCAGCAGGAGGAATCTTGGGTAAAATCAGAGGTAAGAGACAGTAGGATTTTCCCAAAGAAGTTTAGTCCCCAGTTAAAGAGATGTTAAAGTCAATACTGTAAAACATGTTGTGCTTTTTAGAAATGTTTATATTTATTTTTAGTTTACTGTCAAACATTTCATTGATATTATTAGCATCCAAAATAAACGTTAGCAAGTACATAACGTGTATATTTATTTTTTATGTGTGTTTGTGTGTATATATATATATATATATATATATATATATATATAGAGAGAGAGAGAGAGAGAGAGAGAGAGAGAGAGAGAGAGAGAGAGAGAGAGAGAGAGAGAGTAGAAATTGAGCTTTAAATAGGAAACATTTTTCAACTGGTTTTAAACTAGATGCTATTGGTCTAATCTGATTCAGTTATTGATGCCAAGCTAAGTTAAAAGTGCTCCTGCCTAAATGGGAGTATACTGTATTTCCTAGCCATATCGACCAAGAAAATAGCAACTTTTAATTTTACATAGATCTTAGTACACAGTGTAACTACAGAAGTAAAAAAATAAAGATATTAAAACAAAATTTTCAGTGAGATGCTAATGGTCTAATCCAATTCAATGATTTATGCTAAGCTAAGCTAAAAGTGTTCCTGCCTAAATGAGAGTATAGTTCCAAGCCATTATAACCTACTGTAGAAAACTTTTCATTCTACGTTGGTCTTAGTACATGATGTAACTACAGAAGTCGAGCTTTAAATAGGAAAAATGTTCATTTTTTAGCTAGATGCTAATGGTCTAATCTGATTCAATGATTTATGCTAAGCTAAAAGCTTAAGCTAAAAGTGCTTCCACTTGAATCAGAGTATAATCCTAACCATATTAACCTACTGTAAAAAATGGCAACTTTCTATGTCGGTCTTCTTACACGATGTAACTACAAAAGTCAAACTTTAAATAAAAAAAATATTAAAACATTTTTGAGCTAGATGCTAACGATGTAATCCGATTCAGTGATTTTATGCTAAGATAAGCTAAAAGTGCTCTTGTCTGAATAAGAGTATTGTTCCTAGCCTAATTGACCTAGAAAATAGCACCTTTTCAATTTTCATCAATCTTAGTACAGGATGTAACTACAGAAGTCAAGCTTTAAATAGAAAAAATATTACAACTTTTTTTTCAGCAATATGCTAATGGTCAAATTAAATTCAACGATTTATGCTAAGCTAAGCTAAAAGTGCTCCAGCATAAATGAGAGTGTAGTTCCTAGCCATATTGACATAAAAAGAGCAACTTTTAATTTTACGTGGGCCTTAGTACGCGATGTAACTACAGAAGTCGAGTTTCATGTAGGAATAATATTAAAACAAAAAAATTTTTTAATGATATGCTTATGGTCTAATTTGATTCAATGATTTATGCTAAGCTAAGCTAAAAGTGTTCCTGCATGAATGAGAGTATATTTACTAGCTATATTGACCTAGAAAATAGCAACTTTTCATTGTCAGTCTTAGTACACAATGTAACTACAGAAGTTGAGCTTTAAATAGGAAAAATGTTCAAACTAATTTTTGAGCTAGATGCTAATGGTAAAATCTGATTCAATGATTTATGCTAAGCTAAGCTAAAAGTGCTCCCACCTGAATGAGAGTATAATTCCTAACCATATCGACCTACTGTAGAAAATAGCAATTTAAATAGGAAAAATATGAAAACTCATTTTTGAGCAAGATGCTAATGGTCTAATCTGATTCAATGATTAATGTTAAGCTAAGTTTAACATGCTCCCCTCTGAATGAGAGTATATTTTCTAGCCATATCAACCCAGAAAATGGCAAGCATTGATTTTATGTCAGTCTTAGTTCACGATGTAACTACAGAAGTCAAGCTGTAAATAAGAAAAATATAAAACAAATTTTTGAGCGAGATGCTAATGATCCAATCCACCTCAATACTCCTGCCTGAATGAGAGTATAGTTCCTTGTTATATTGACCTAGAAAATAGCGACTTGTGAGTCTTAGTACATGATGTATCTACAGAAGTTGAGCTTTAAATAGGAAAAATATTAAAACTAACTTTAAAACGAGATGCTAATGGTCTAATCTGATTCAATGATTTATGCTAAGCAAAGCTAAAAGTGCTCTAGCCTAAATAAGAATATAGTTCCTAGCCATATCGACCTAGAAAATGGCAACCTTTCATTTGACATCGGTCTACGTACACGATGTAGAAAAGTCAAGCTTCAATTAGGAAAAATATTAAAACTATTTTTTTGAGCGAGATGTTAATGGTCCAATTCACTTCAGTGATTTATGCTAAGCTAAATTAAAGTGCTCCAGAATGAATGAGAGTATAGTTCCTATCTATATCAACCTAGAAAGAACCAACCCTTCATTTCACGTTGGTCTTAGTACTCAATGTAACTACAGAAGTCAAGCCTTAAATAGGAAAACTTATTTTTGAACAAGATGCTAATGGTCTAATCCGAATCAATGATTATTGCTAAGCTAAGCTAAAGGTACTCCTGCCTGAATGAGATGATACTTTCTATATCCACCTACCATAGAAAACAGCAACTTTTTATTTTATATTTGTCTTAGTACATGATGTAACTACAGAATATGACTAGTTTTTTAGCAAGATGGCGATGCTAATGGTCTAATCCAATTCAATGATTTATGCTAAGCTAAAAGTGCTCTATCTAAATGAGAGTATAGTTCCAAGCCATATCGGCCTAGAAAATGGCAACCTTTTATTTGACATCAGTCAAAGTACACGATGTAACTACAGAAAAGTCAAGCTTCAATTAGAAAAAATATTAGAACTAATTTTTTGGAGCGAGATGTTAACGGTCCAATTCACTTCAGTAATTTATGCTAAGCTAAATTAAAGTGCTCCAGAATGAATGAGAGTACAGTTCCTATCTATATCAACCTAGAATGTACCAACCTTTCATTTCACATTAGTCGTAGTACTCAATGTAACTACAGAAGTCAAGCTTTAAATAGGAAAACTCATTTTTGAACAAGATGCTAATGGTCTAATTCGAATCGATGATTATTGCTAAGCTAAGCTAAAGGTACTCCTGCCTGAATGAGATTATACTTTTTATATCCACCTACCATAGAAAACAGCAACTTTTTATTTTATATTTGTCTTAGTACATGATATAACTACAGAATATGAGTAATTTTTTTTAGCAAGATGGCGACGCTAATGGTCTAATCCAATTCAATGATTTATGCTAAGCTAAAAGTGCACTAAATGAGAGTATAGTTCCGAGCCATATCGGCCTAGAAAACGGCAACCTTTCATTTGACATCAGTCAAAGTACACAATATAACTACAGAAAAGTCAAGCTTTAAGTAGGAAAAATATTAAAACTCATTTTTGAGCGAGATGTTAACGGTCCAATTCACTCCAGTGATTTATGCTAAGCTAAATTAAAGTGCTCCAGAATGAATGAGAGTATAGTTCCTATCTATATCAACCTAGAAAGTACCAACCTTTCATTTCACATTAGTCTTAGTACTCAATGTAACTACAGAAGAGTCAAGCTTTAAGTAGGAAAAATATTAAAACTAATTTTTGAACAAGATGCTAATGGTCTGATCCAATTTAATGATTGATGCTAAGCTAAAAGTGCTCCCGCCTGAATGAGAGTATAGTTCCTTGCTGTATCGACCTAAAAAAGAGCAACGTTTTATTTTATGTCAGTCTTGTTACACTTAAATAGGAAAAATATGAAAACTCGTTTTCGAGCTGGATGCTAATGGTCCAATCCGATTCAATGATTTATGCTAAGCTAAGCTAAAAATGATCGACTGAATGTTTTAAAAATGGTAAAACTCAACTCTATATCTCTAGTGCTGTTATAAAATGATTATTTTTAAAAATCCAAATTAAATTAATACAATTTTTAATTTTTAAACATTTTTTTTCACCTTTTGATGTTGTTTTCCTCTCACTAGGCTTTTGTTTAACGCTTTTCCCTCATCCACAGGCAAAGCAGCAGGAAGCCTGAACCTGGGCAATTTCTTCGCCACTCACAAAGGCTACACTCGACACGGCTTCGACCGGCTGAGCACCGAGGGCAGCGACATGGAGAAAGACGACGAGGACGCCACCGACTCCGAGAACGAAGAGTACTCCGCTCCACCGCCGCCGATCTCATCCTCCTAAACAAAGAGCCGGTCCCACCGCTTCAGTCACCTCTGTAATCGTTCGTATCGGCTGCTGAAACATTCGATCTCTAGTGTAAAACTGTCCTCCCCGAGACCCACGACTGCCACTTTAATTTATAGGTTGTTTTTAAAGAGACCACGCCGAGATGGTCATTTTAAGCAGAAGATGATTATTTTTTAACAAGAGAGAGTAAAGGTAGATTTATTTATTTAGTTTTTACCGATGGACAGCTAGTTCGTTTCTTCCGATAATTTATCGATCCGATAGCAGTGCAATTAATATATATAAAGGATCCAGGCATTTCGTGTCATAACATTTTCTGTATGTTTGTGCCTTTTCTGTATTTCGCCTTCTGCAGCACCTATATATATATATATATATTATTACAGATGTGCCACATATTTAAGAGCTGCTACTGTCTAATGTGATTTGAGTTGGGGTTTTTTTGCATCTGATAAAACAGAAAAAAAAACGAAAGAAAAAACAACGATGACGTATTTAAGGCTGCATTTATTACATTTTCAGAGCTAATGTGAGACGTGTCTGATATTTGTTGTGATACTGAGGTTTTATTGCAAGAAAACTATTTTCAGTAACAATGTTATTTGTGTAATAAAGTGTCTGCAAAGCATCATCTTTCTCCACCGGTTGTATGAAGCATCGTAAATATAGATATCGAGGATCAGGTTACTGTACACAGATGATCACAGGAAAGATTTGTTGCGAAAGATTAGAAACAGTATAGTGAATTATGCATAATTCACTAGATTGTTACAGGAAGTGGTCAGAAAAATAGGCTAAAATTAATTCTTGGAAATTATAAATATATATAGTTACTTTTAATTTTACATCGCTCTTAGTACACTATATAACTACAGAAGAGTCAAGCTGTACAGAAGGAAAAATATCAAAACAATTTTTTTCAGTGAGACGCTAATGGTCTAATCCAATTCAATGATTTATGCTAAGCTAAAAGTGTTCCCACCTAAATGAGAGGCTAGTTCCTAGCCATAACGACCTACTGTAGAAAACTTTTCATTCTACGTTGGTCTTAGTACATGATGTAACTACTGAAGTCGAGCTTTAAATAGGAAAAATGTGCAAACTAATTTGAGCGAGATGCTAATGGTCTGATACAATTCAATGATTTATGCTAAGATAAGCTGAAAGTACAGCTGCCTGAATGAGAGAATAGTTCCTAGCTATATTGACCTAGAAAATAGCACCTTTTAATTTTGTCAGCCTTAGTACACAATGTAACTACACAAGTCGAGTAAACTAAAACTTATTTTTAACCAAAATAGCCTAAAATTCATTCTTGGAAATTATATATACATATATATATATATGTCAATTGATTAAAAAATTAACTAATTAATCACACTTATGTCTGTGATTAATCATGATTAATCACGAAAAGCCGTATTTATTACAGAAATAAAAACACAGGCATGTAAGTGCCATTTGAATTTTAAAACAATCAATGCCAATAACAAACAAAAATTATTTCCATGTTGGATTCTAAGTGAACTACAAAAAAATCCAAAATACAGGCATTGCAGATATGGAAATTGGAAAATTATAATAATAAAGTATTGAATACAAACAATTGTATTCATTGTAAAGTTGTTTTGCGAGTTGAGAACATTTATTATAAAGTAGAAACAATTTTGCTTAGTCCTCCTTAACATTTAGCCAGTTAGACAGGCCAGTCTGTTGACATTATCGGGTGACAACACACACACACACACAGACAGAGAGAGAGCGCGCGCAGTACAGCGCACTCCCTTCAAACCATCACCACCACACACCGGTTCTTAAAGTATGGCTGTATTTCTCAAGCAAGGATTCTGATACAGCAACGTGAAGCAGACGCTTTACAAAAGTTGCGTGTAGGGGGGAAACACGTCAGACTTAATGAAACATTTGAGGGTGCTTGGAATCAACTTGGATAGGAATGGGCTGTCTTTGACAGCTTGCGACATCATCTGGCACTTTCACTGAGTACATTTACATGGATCCATATTATCCTTTATCCATATTTCTTTGCTCATTAAACACACGCAGGGCCGGAGCAAGCTGAACTGGTGCTCTAGGCGAATGGTGATCACGCCGCCCTCAACCCGAAAGTGAAATAGAAAGTGACCGGTTCGCGGATGAACGTGAGGACCGGGAGGGAGGGGGTAGGTGTCTCAGATTAAAGTGAGGACCAGGGGGTTCCCTCACTATTCTGCCGCCCTTGTCGGCCGCCTCTATGGACGCGCCGGCCCTGAACACACGTGTTACTTTCTCTGCGATGCCCGGCGTCAGAGTAACAGCTCGTTAACTCACAGGCTCGTGCAAATGATGAGACGGACAAAAGTACTCGACGCATGCCCTTCTTTTACTTCTTTTAGTGCTTTCAGCTTCACAGTCCAAAACAGCTCCCGGGTGGATTTACAGGAGTAAACTTAACACAAAACCGGATCAAACTTTCTCCCTCTAATTCACTGCGCACACACACACAGCGCACGCTCACATTCAACAGCATGCGTGGCGAACTACACACCCACAATGCCCTGCGTCTTAAAGCGGCCACACTATTTTCCCTCTCCTGCAACACACGTCGGTATATATATATATACACACACACACATACACACATATGAGCAACTTTTAATTTTACATCGATCTTAGTACACAGTGTAACTGCAAAAGAGTCAAGCTGTAAAATATTAATATTATATAAAATATATAATATATATATATAAATAACCAAAATAGGCAAAAATTCATTCTTGGAAATTATATATATACACATACATATTAAAACAAAATTTTCAGCGAGATGCTAATGGTCTAATCCAATTCAATGATTTATGCTAAGCTAAGCTAAAAGTGTTCCCACCTAAATGAGAGTATAGTTTCTAGTCATATCGACCTACTGTAGAAAATATCTACTTTTCATTCTACGTTGGTCTTAGTACATGATGTACCTACAGAAGTCGAGCTTTAAACAGGAAAAATGTTAACACTTATTTTTCAGCTATATGCTAATGGTCTAATCTGATTCAATGATTTATGCTAAGCTAGGATAAAACTGCTCCCAACTGAATAAGAGTATAATTCCTAACCAGATTAGCCTAAAATTATTTCTTGGAAATATTAAAAATTCTCAGCGAGATGCTAATGGTCTAATCCAATTCAATGATTTATGCTAAGCTAAGCTAAAAGTGTTCCCACCTAAATGAGAGTATAGTTACTAGTCATATAATAATAATCATCATTTTTATGAGCGCTAATGCTTTAAAGCTGTAAATTTATCGATCTGATGTGCAATTAATAACAGGTATTTTGTCAATCTTTTCATTATTTATTTCACCTTCATCATTGTTGACAACAATCTTATACCCTTTGCTAAATTAAAACCAAAGTACTGCATTACCCACAATCCCAAAGCTGAACTCAACAAACGTTACCACTGAAATACGACGACAAGAAGACATTAGGATAAAGTCTTTATTCGACCTTAGTATCAGTGCTATACACATAAGTGATGCAATGACAGAAAAGATATCACACAGAGA
Source organism: Danio albolineatus (assembly GCA_903798035.1). Taxonomy (NCBI): domain Eukaryota; kingdom Metazoa; phylum Chordata; class Actinopteri; order Cypriniformes; family Danionidae; genus Danio; species Danio albolineatus. The sequence goes on along the minus strand of CAIGQQ010037750.1, from coordinate 2,776,439 downwards.
TACACGGATACATGTAGAAAAGGCAGACAGTGAAACATTTGCATTTCAGAACTGGCATTAAATGTAGTGTTAGCTTTATCTTGGAGATCACGGATCATGGATACAAGGTTAACTCAAGCTAGAGCTAGCATCCTGTTGCTTATGGGGAAAAAAGAGGAATATTTGAAATATGATCAATAACACTTGTCAATAGCGTAACGCAACTTGGCACACACTTTGTCATTGTTTTCGGATGAAAACTAAATAGAAAGCAAAATTACATCTCAACTTTTTAAAACTCTGAACATTCACCACTGACCAATCAGAACACTGACTAATCACTGACCAATCAGAACATTGAGGCATTGCCAAATCAGAACATTTAGGGTCTGACCGATCAGATTGCTGACATAGCACTGACTGACCAATCAGAACAATCAGGCACTGATCAATCAGAACATCCAGGATCTGACCAATCAGAACACTGACAAAGTACTGACCAATCAGAACATTCAACCA
>CAIGQQ010037750.1:2704244-2769861 GCA_903798035.1 Danio albolineatus | reverse complement strand
TGCCAAACCTACTAATTTTTCTAGTGTAATGCCAAACCTACTAGTTTTATTAGTGTAATGGCCTGACGTGAAACTGATGTTTCGAAACACTGCACTGAAGCATGATCCAAAACACCCAGGTCATGTGACTAAACCAATTCAAAGCATCCGCAATTTCAGAAGCTTTTCGAGGCCTGGCAAATCTGCGTTTGATTGACATGTAGCCTAGTGGACTGTGCGTGTGCGCAGAGTAACTGTGCTGCAAATGTCACAAGTTCAAATCCCAAATCCTCTACTACTAACTACTATTTATGATCAAAACAACATACAAATTTACAATTTAAAAATAACAAATATTTTTGTAACCAAAATGCATCGCTTCATAACACGATAACCCCCTGGTGGCATATCAGTTAATGTGATAATAGATATATGTGTTTTTGCCCATCATTGTATTAGTAAAATGTCAAGTTTTAGCTGCATGTTTAAAAATGGAAGTCTGGCTGCAGACTGACTCCACGTTCACTTTAAGACTTGCGCTTTCAGCCACATGTGCTTTTAATGTGTACCCCTAACACTCAATAATCAATAATCCTTGTGGGGGGACCCACACATTTTGCACTACACAACTGGTGTGCATGTTGTTGCTTAAGGAGAGTTAAGGAGAATTATTTATATCATTTATTAAATTAACAATTATATTGTGTTATATTAACGTCAACCCCGACCCGACCCAACCCTAAACCTTCCCCTCACTGTGACATAAAATAGTTACTATTGTAGAGTGTTATAAAAACTATGCTATATTCAGGGTTCACATTTTTACTACTAAAACTTTATGACTTTTCCATGACTTTCAAGTAAAGTTTCATGTAATGTCTACATATACGTGGTAAATAATAAGAAAAACAATGCATGTTCAAAGATATTACAGCATTTCAAAAAACATGCAACAATCTATTATTTTAAATGTATCTATGTAAAGTTTATTCAGATAATGTTCACACAGCACTAATAATGTGAGAGCATGTGTTTGATCATGGACAGAAATTAAGTGAAGACAACTAGCCTATATTTAAGTATACAGATATTTGTTAAACTAATTTCCATGACTACCAAAACTTTGTGGGTTTTTCAGTTTTTCCAAAACTTTTCCAAGGCCTGGAAATACCATGTCAAAATTACATGACTTTTCCAGGTTTTTAATGACCGTATGAACCCTGTATATTGATGTGCATTTCCATAGCTGTATCCCCCTAGACTTGAGTGCATGTGCAGGTCTGCAGGCAGACGCTGTTGAAAAATTATGCTTCCTGTGTTCCTTCCCCGTTCCCCTGGCTTAGTACACATGACCCTGATATTTCTCTTTAAATTAATAGTGTTACTGTTATGCTAGGTACTCTTTTAAAAGGGTCCCAAAAAAGTGGTATGCTACATTTTACTATATGCGCACTACTGAGAGTGGAAGCGGAAATCAATGTGTACTGTACTGTACTGTACTGTACTGTACTGTACGGAACACTTTAGTGGAAATGAGTTAGTATTGCATTATTAAACATTAATTAACCTGAATAGAGTTCAAATACATACCGAACTTCGTTGTTTTGAAATTAAAATCCGTGCCATTTTTGGAGCCTGCTTCCGTTGAGGCCATGATGTGAACCACATAGTCACATTCACTGACCAGATCAGTCAGTACATACGAGCGGATGTTAGCGGCCACAGGCACAGCTGCCAAAAACAATTGAGAAACATCAGATTAGCCGCTTATGAAATCACTTAAATGTTTACAAAATCCTCTTATGTCAAGCATACATTGCCACGCAGAGCTGCCGTTCCTGTAGAATATGGTGTAGTTTTGGATGAATCCACACCGAAGGTCCAGCGGAATTTCTTCCCATGTCAACTTAACGCTATTTTTCTTGGAATTGCTATCCTTGACAGTAGGGCCTTTTATTGGTGCTATATAAAAACAAGTGACACAATGTTGTTTTGTGAGTGAGAAAGCCAAAGCATTGACATAAACAGTGAAATTTGAATATGATGTACATACTTCCTTGTTGAATGTAGGCTGGCTTGGTTACTGGTGGTCCTGCTTGAAACCGCCATCGGGAATGATAATAGAACTTGTAGATTGGATACACTGATACGTTGTACTGCTTGAATTTGGCTAAATAACCTTGGGAGAGCACCAAAGACGTTTGTTAAACATTTCAAATGTAACAGACCTACTTTAGTACATTCTAAAGTCAAACTTCAGTATCACTTGAACTTTCAGAAATAATTCTAAAATAAACTGCAAAAATTAGCTATTATTAACACTGAAAACAGCTGCTGTTGACTCAGTGGTTAGCATTGTCGCCTCACAGCAAGAAGGTTGCTGGTTCGAGTCCCGGCTGGGTAAGTTGGCCGGGACTCAAACCAGCAACCTTCTCACTGTGAAGTGACTATGCTATGACCATCACCAGCGGTGTGAAAAATGCACAGATTTCATGTGGGTCAGATTATTAATAGACAACAAAGCATCAGAAAACGTGAGTTGTTACCATTCAGTATGGTGGTGTTAACATTGTAAGGAACCCTCTGCCACTGTGGCTGAAGATCTTTTTCATTCACCCACTCCAGCAGATATTCGGAGAGCTGAACGCCTCGATGAGGACGCCGCTCCACGAGACTCCACTCCACATGAAGCTTTCCGTCGTGAACCCACCACATCATGTCCTCCACAGCAGGAAACTCTAATAATCAGCAACACGTCACACATTAACTACAATTTATTAAATACTGAAACGATACACTTTCTAAATGCCCTAGATCAGGGCTATTCAATTAGTTTGTCACGGGGGCCAGTTTATGAAAATCATCCCAAACGAAGGGCCGGAGAGGTATGAATTGCAATATGAGTGAGGACACAACTGCATATGTTGCAATTTTGCTCCTGAAGACACCCACGTTGGCCTTTTCTACATTAAAATGTTAATATGTTGTATTTTGAACTATATAACATCACTGCATTGTACAATGGGCTTTTTAAAAACAAACCTTCAAATGTTGTATTTCAAAGCACAACAAAAGCAGTGCATTGTTTAAGTAGGCTTCTTCTACATTCAGACACATTCATATGTTTTGAACTGAATAACAATTATGGATGCAACAATTATAGATTTTGGTTGTACGATTATAGTCATGGTTTCATGTCTAATGTAAGTTTAAGCTTTATATAGGCCTAAGTGTTTAGATTAACTGTTATCATCTGCGTTCATACTCTCAGAAATAAAGCTACAGGAGCTGTCACTGGGGCATTACCAATTCAAAAGGTACATATTTGCACCTGAAGGGTCTATAATGGTACCTCAAAGGTACTTTTTAGGCACATTTGGTTACTAATATGCACCTTTGAGGTACCACTGTGGACTCTTTGGGTACATGTACATTTTGAAAAGGTACTGCCCCAGTGACAGCTCCTGTACCTTTATTTCTGAGAGTGTACAAACATAATAATTTTAATAATAATTAGTCTAACATATATTTTGTTTACATTGCACTGAAAGGCACGCACAACATCGCCGAGATGTTTTCCACTGCGTGCGCCCGGAAAGCCGCGAGTGCGTTGCTCCGCTTGCACGCACACATTGGCATATATTCTACATTAGAATTAACAAACTTGCGTGCGGAAAGGACGTGATATTGAAATGGCCCGCCGCTGTAGTTAATCCAGTGTGTGTATTGGCCTCGGCGTAAAAGCTCGGAACTTTAAACTAGCGCACAGGTGGCATAACTGTTTAATTGCAGCAGTTTCATTCTGTGCAACAAAAACGCGCAGTTGAGAAGCCTTTATGATTAATCAACCGTGACAAATTAAAGCGCAGTGAAATCAGCGAATCGTTGCATCACAAACAACGATATCAGTGCATTGTATAAAAGGCCTTTTCTACAAACATATGCAAATGTTTTCGGCTGCTCGCACCACTCGCTTACTGTCAGGTGACTCACGCTCTGCGCAGCCTTCAACTGCAGCTTGTGCTGTACTGAACAGACACGTCACTTTATAACTATAGCGGCCGTTTTTCGATTGAACTAAATTTATTTCTGATGTCTTGGTCACTCTGATTGGAGGGCCAGAACAAATTGTCTTGGAGGCCGGGTTTGGCCTGCGGGCCGCCAATTGAATAGCCCTGCCCTAAAGACTGCACCACTTGCAATCACTGGGTAAAACTTGGGGTTTCTTTTTGCAGGATAACATTATTTTGTTAGTAATAGAAGTGTACATGTTCGTTATGGCTTTTCCACACAGAGGCTCAAGCACAAATATAAGCATTAAACACACAACTTTACTCCAGTTTTCATCACACCTGGCCTAACGACAACAGAAGGGTTTAAAATGTGGACAACAAAGCCCGTCTTGTGTCGCATGGGTACATTTCTGGCTATAGTCAAAAGAACATTGAATTGTTCAACCTGATTTGTTTTCTTTTATCCCATTAGAACTGGGTTATTCAATTGGTGGCCCACGGGCCGAACCTGGCCCCAGAGGCAATTTGTTCCGGCCCTCCAAATAGTGTGACCAAGACATTAAAAATAAATTTATTTCATTAGAAAAACAGTCGATATAGTTATGAAGTGACGTGCATCTGTTCAGTACAGCATGAGCTGCAGATGAAAGCTGCACAGAGCGTGAGTCACCTGACATTAGGCGAGTGGCGCGGGCAGCCGAAAGCATTTGGATATGTTTGTAGAAAAGGCCTGTTGTACAACGTACTGCTATCGTTGATTCCATTCCACTATTAACCGTGTGGTTAATTAATCGTAAAGGCTTCTCAACGCCATGTTTCTGTTGCACGGAAGAAAACTGCTGCAACTAAATGAAGTTATGCCAACTGTGTGCTAGTTTAAAGTTCCGAGCCTTTACCAAGGCTAATTCGCAAGCACATTGGATTAACTACAGCAGCAGGCCATTCACATATAACGTCTTTTCTGCTCGCAAGTTCAATATTTCCAATGGAGACATGCGCATATTGGGAGCGGTGTGCACACGGCTCGTAGAGCACTCTCGCCCTCCTGGCGCACACAGTAGAAATGATCTCGCGCTGTAGTGGTGGTGAGAGCAGCAATAAAAAAACACTTTAAAATATAAGCAGTTTTCTTTTAATTTTCTAAACTAGTAGTGTTTTGAATTTAATCAATGCATAATAATCGTGATAACCGTGAAACCATGATCAATCTTCAGACTATATAATCGTACAACCAAAATCGATAATCGTTGCATTCCTAATTGTTATGCAGTTCAAAACACATGAATGTGTTTGAATGTAGAGGAAGCCTACTTGAGCAATACACTGATTTTGTTGTGCTTCGAAATACAACATTTGAATATGCTTGTAATAAAAAAGCCACATTTACAATGCCGTGATGTAATGTAGTTTCAAAATACAACATATTAACATTATAATGTAGAAAAAGCCAACGGGGGTCTCTTAAGTAGCAAATATACAGCATATGGACTCTTATATTGCTGTTGTGTCATCACTTTTATTGCAAGTCATATCTCTCCGGCCCCTCATTTGGGATGCTTTTCATAAACTGGCCCCCAGCTCAAACTAATTGAATAGCCCTGCATTAGAATATTACATAAAAGTCAATGAAATGAAAATATTTTGAAAATGTCCAACTGTATATGTTTAAAAACGCTAGGTTACTTGCGTAACCCCGGTTCTCTGAGAACAGAGCGAGGTATCTCACTATGGGAAACGCCTCAGGCGTGACAGACTATGGAAGCACCAATTACACCACGTCCGTCCGAGGACGGACAAATCACAGCTCGCGATTAGGAGCCCACCCTCTCCCTTATAATCCGCTGTGATTCCCCGAATCGGCATTCGAAGCACGCTCTTCCCTAGTGTAATGCGTGAAGGGAAGTCTGGTGAGATACCTCGCTCTGTTCTCAGAGAACCGGGGTTACGCAAGTAACCTAGCGTTCTCTTTCAAACATTCGCTCGGTATCTCACTATGGGAATGATATATACCACTCCCGTAACGCATGCTTTCCGAAGCCCCGGACAGAATCGATAGAAAGATAACCTTTCAATTATAAAGGGCACACATTAAGAACCGCATGAGCCAATGAAGGCGCGGTGACGTCCAGGCGGTAAAACCTGATAAATGTATGCGGGGAAGACCAACTTGCCGCTGTACAAATATCTCTTACCGAAACCCCTCTGAACAAAGCCCATGAGGTAGCGATACCTCTTGAAGAATGAGCTCTTAAGCCCTCTGGGGAACGAAGACCCCTAGATGTATAGGCTAGCTCGATCGTCTCCACCATCCAATGCGAGAGCCGTTGAGATGAAACAGCTTCGCCTTTACAGCGAGTGGCCCATGACACAAATAACTGATCGCTTCTCCTGAACGATCGCGTTCTGTTCACGTAGAGGCGTAACGCCCGTACGGGACACAAGGTGTGCAATTTTCTCTCCTCCGCTGACAAAAGAGGAGGAGGATAAAAGGCATGCAACTCCAAAGCAGAACAGTTATAAGCTGAATCACTGACCTTGGGAACGAAGGCCGGGTTTGGTAGTAGTGTAACCCTGTCATAATCCCGGCTAAAATCCATGCACGCTCGATGCACCGATAAAGCATGTAGCTCGCTCACTCGCTTAGCTGAAACTAGAGCGAGTAGTAAGGCCATCTTTAGTGATAAGAGCTTAATGGGAATAACCTCCAGAGGTTCGAATGGGGCCCGAGTTAAAGCATCCAGTACGAGAGACAGATCCCATGACAGGACCAGCCGTTTCACAGCTGGTCTCACGCGCTTCACTCCTTTCATAAAACGGCCTATAAGGGGGTGCCGTCCCGCTGAAACCCCTTCGAATCCTACATGGCAGGCGGAAATAGCCGCCAGGTAAACTTTAATGGTAGAAAATGCTCTTCCGTTATCCAGTAGGCTTTGTAAAAAGCAGAGAATATCCCTTACCGAGCACTGGAAGGGGATAAGCCCTTCACGAGTGCACCAGTCTTCAAACACACGCCATTTCAGGTCATATAGTGAGCGCGTTGAAGGAGCCCTAGCGCTCTGAATAGTGTTTATGACCTCCTGTGGAAGCCCGAGCGCATTTAGATTTAACCCTTCACGGGCCAGACCCAAAGGTTGATTTGTTCTGGGTGAGGGTGAAATATCTGCGCCCCCGCTTGTGACAGCAGGTCCCGTCGCAACGGGAGCGGCCAGGGCTCTCCTCGCAGAAGCTCGGCGATCTCTGCCAACCACAACCTGCCCGGCCAACGGGGGGCTATTAGAAGGAGAGACAACCCGCTTTCTCTTACTCTGTCCAGGGTGGGAGAAATTAGACTTAACGGTGGGAATGCGTACAGCAGCACGTTTGGCCACGGGTGCGCTAGAGCATCCACACCCAACGGCGCATCCTCGTCCCCGAGAGAGAAATACAGCGGACATTTTGCGTTTGCCCGCGAGGCGAAGAGATCTACGGCAGCCTTGCCGTACCTCTCCCAAATCTGATTCACCACCTGCGGGTGGAGAACCCATTCTCCATACGTCGGGTTGCCCCTCGACAGAAGATCCGCCCCCACATTTCTGACTCCTGGGACGTGCGTTGCGCGCAGTGAGCTCAAGTGAGCAGCGCTCCAGACAATCAGCTTGCGCGCTAGATTGTGCAGCTGTAGCGATCGCGTTCCCCCTTGGCGGTTGATGTAAGCTACCACCGTTGTGTTGTCCGTCCTGACTAAAACATGAAAACCCTCCAAGAATGGGAGAAAATGTTTTAAAGCCAGAAAAACTGCCATCAACTCCAGCATGTTTATGTGAAGCTCGCGCAGTCGGGGCGTCCAACGACCGTTTACCTATCTGCCCTGAAATACGGCTCCCCATCCCGTTAGAGATGCGTCCGTAGTGACAACTTTTCTCAGAGACACGCTCCCCAGCGGAGCCCCTGATAGGAATATGCAGGGGTTTTTCCAGTGGCGGAGAGCCATCACGCACTCCGTGGATATCCGCACTCTGCGCGCGAGGTGCCTGCGAGGGCACAGGCGCTTCGCAGCAATCCAGCGCTGAAAATCTCTCATCTTTAATAAACCCAGTGGGATCACAGACAGAGATGAAGCCATCATACCCATCAGACGGAGACAGTTTCTGAACGAGACCAGGTTTCCTTTGCGAAAACGGGTCAGGCATAGACCGAACGCCGTAATCCTTCTCTCCGAAAGCATGGCGCGGTATGTTACAGAGTTCAGGCGCAGGCCTAAATACTCTATCTCCTGGGACGGAATCAGCTGGCTTTTGGCGTCGTTGATTCTGAATCCCAGCTTTGTGAGATGAGACGAGAAAGTCTCTGCATCCCGCTCCGCGCGCTCGCGTGAACGAGCGCATATCAGATAATCGTCCAGGTAAGCGGATATGCGTAGACCCTTGTGTCTCAACGGAGACAGCGCTGCTTCCATGCATCTGCTGAACACCCGTGGAGCTAGACTGAGCCCGAATGGAAGAGTAACAAATTCGAACACTTCGTTCTGAAAGGAAAACCTGAGATATTTCCTGTGTGCTGGATAGATGCTTATGTGAAAGTAAGCATCCTTGAGATCGATCGAGGCGAACCAATCGCCTTTGCGGATCGAACGAGTGAGAGCCCCTATAGTGAGCATCTTGAATTTGTACTTCCTTAAGTGCTTGTTTAGAGCACGTAGGTCCAGTATTGGGCGCAGACTCCCATCTTTCTTTGGAATTAGAAAGTAACGGGAGTAATAACCCATCTGAGTTTCCTCCACCGGAACTCGTCTGATAGCTCCTTTCTCCATGAGGGAGGATATTTCTGCCTCCAGGACCTGGACCGAATCCTCGTTTGCCACAGATGCTATAACCCCGTTGAAAGGAGGGGGTTTTCCAGCAAACTGAAGCCTGTAACCCCTGGTCACAGTCGCGAGGACCCACGGGTGCGGAGAACACTTTCTCCAGGCCTCCGGGTAAAGAGACAGAGGCTGCTGCCGAAGCGGCTCCACTGGTGGAGCGCTGGCGCCCTCTTGTGGCCAGAGAGAATTCAGGCCAGGATCTCTTTGGCTCAGAGACTGGCCTGTCTCTCGGCTTTGAGCTTTTATTTTTCTCTGTGCTTTTATTTTGTTTTTGGCTTTCTGCGCCCTTGGCATTGAGCCTGGATGCGACAGAGGATTTTTTATTCGCCAAGAACACAGGGAATGAAGTGCTTTGTGACAACGCACTTGCGAACGTGTGCCTGAACTCGGCAGACCGCATGGTGGCCGAATGCTCTGCAGCAGAACTTGTGGAATTGCCGTCGACAATCCACGGAACATTGTGTGTTGAGGGGAAGCTGAACTGGCCTGAACACAACTCTGAACCATTTCTCCACCCAAATTCCACCTCCTCCGCTTTCTTGCGGGTGGGGAAACAAACGCGGCGGACAGTGGAGAAGACATCGCAGAAAACCCTAGGTGCTGCCCGTCTCTCCTCTCCGAGTATAGCGCCCTAGGAGTCCCTCGTCTTTTTAGTGGAGGGGTTAGCGGATCTGGACTTTGCAGCCGCTGCCGCGAATGACCGCTTTACCCATGGCTTAGCACTTGGAGCTGCGGGGGGACGGGCCGCCTGCTCTGTGCTGTGGGGTTTTTGCGGTCTGGACGCATTCATAAATTTTCTGCCCTGCGTCGGAGGAATGGGCCGAGCAGCAGGAACAGGAGGACGTGATGCCCTTTTACGAGGCAAGCAGAGATCGAAAGTCTCTTCGTCCTTTTTCTTAAGGTCGCATCTTTGCCTCATCGACGCGACCGACTGGCCGAATAGCCCACTCGAGTCTACGGGGGCGTCGAGATAATCCAATTTTTCCCTGTCCCCGATACTCGAGAGATTTAGCCACAGCGATCGCTCGCCCGCAACGGCGAGAGCCATGGTGCGGCCGGAGCTTTGCACCGCCCCGCGTGAGGCGCGTAGATTGAGGTCTGTGATATTACAGATCTCTTCCCAGACTGCCGGGTTTGGATTTCCCGCGTCCAGCTGCGTGCCATGCTCCTCCAATAATTCGGCTTGATAGGCCGTCAGCATTGAAGTGACGTTTAAAGCCCTTACAGTTAGCGCCGAAGATTTGTAGATTTTCTGGTACATGGAACCGGTGAAGCGTTCCATCTTACCAGGGAGGGACGGTGTAGCCGATGAGACAGCAGCCCGCCTGTTTGGATGCAGGTGAAGAGCCACTGTCTGTTCGACCACCGGAGGGTTAGAGAGCCCCAGCCCCTCCATTTCGCTCACGTCGAGCGACGAGTAACCCTTGACGGGCACGCGGTTGGTAAATGGTTTATCCCATGACTGCTTCATCTCCTTGATGCAATCTGGGAGAGCGGGAAGAAGTTGTTTTGCTAGGGGAGCGCGGGGAGCGAGCCTTTTCCCGTCATACACACCCCGTTTAACTCCCGGATGGCCCGGAGTTACAGGCCACGCCACGCCGAGCTTGGCGGCAGCGCGTTTGCAAACCTCTGTGAGGTCACAATCCACCACCGTCGACGCCACCTCGCCGCTCTGCGCGCTAGCCGGCCTGGATGCGCGGGAAGAAGGGCGGATGACATCCTCCTCCTCATCGTCCGGCTCATCTCGGAGGAGACGGGCTAGCGTCTCATCATCCTCCTCCTCATCCCCTTCCATCTCCTCACCGTCCGCCAGTAGCTGCTGGTCGAACAGCGGCTCATACTCGGGGGATTCTAACTCCATGATATCCCCCCACGAAGCGAGATCCCGCGGAGGAGAGGATTTGGCGTCCTTAGCCGAGGAAGGAGCCGCAGAGAGAACCGGATCGTCCTTGGAGGATGCTGCCACTCGAAGCCTCCTCTCCAAAATCCTCATCGGCATTGCCTGGCAGTGCGCGCAGCTTTCGACGTTCGCCAACGAGGCCTGGGCATGCTTCACACCCATACATGCGATGCACATAGGATGCGAATCCCGGCCCGAGATCATAAATCCGCACGCTGACGGACAGGAGCGCGAGGCGGTCTCCTTCCCCTTCTCCGCCGTGACCTTAGACATGGTGAGTCAAAAATCACACTCTTAGCTCGCCTTGACGCGTTAGCTCTAGCTGCTGCTAGTAAAAGCAGTAAAACACTCAGTAACGAGCAGAGAACCCACGACAGATTCAGTAGACTGAGCTGCGTTCGGCAACGTTAGCCTTGACGGTACGTTTGAGAACAGAGCAGCGCAGCCTGGGTGCTTAAGGAAAGTCTTCACGAGGAAGAGTGCAAGAATGCCGATTCGGGGAATCACAGCGGATTATAAGGGAGAGGGTGGGCTCCTAATCGCGAGCTGTGATTTGTCCGTCCTCGGACGGACGTGGTGTAATTGGTGCTTCCATAGTCTGTCACGCCTGAGGCGTTTCCCATAGTGAGATACCGAGCGAATGTTTGAAAGAGAACTCAATTTTTGATAAGTAATGTGCATTGCTACGCATTTCATTTAAACTTCAAGGAAATATTCTGAGTATTTAGATTTTTTTAAACCCTCAGACACATTAATACTAACATTTCACACATATTAATTCAGCTTTCTGGCAATGTTTACTCAATTTGAAACAAAAAAGAACAATTGTGACTTGTTTTTGTGGTCTCAAAACAATCTGCTAATGTACCATGCATTGATGCTGGAATGAACAAAGTTGTACTGGGAGACACTCCGGCTGAATTGACTGCATATATTTCAATGCTGGCATTTTCTTTTGATGGCACCTCCAGTGAATACATCTGATTGAGCTGGTCAGCTTTTATAATGCCACTTTCAAACTCCCGGTTATTTTTGATGATCCCCAGGGAATATTCAAGTATTTTTCCATTAGCTTTCATGGGAGGCTGTAATGGGAAACAACAACAACAACAATAATAATCATCCTTGTCATCATTTTAAAACAATTCATATTTAACTTACAAAAAAGCAAATGATTTTTCCACTTGAGAGATTTCTAGGCAGCACAAATACTGTTACTGATATTTAAGTCACCACCCAAATATAAATAAAAAATTACCTTCCACATTAATGTGACCATTTGTTTTCCAGAAGTATGCTGGATGACTCTCCACAGGTCTGGTGGACTTGCTGGCTCTGAAAGGACAAGATGTAGGTGAGCATCTCTTTATCTTTTGTGATAGCTGGGAGGTTATTAAACCGTGATGTTACTGACTTGTATTGAGTATTTCAGTAGACAGACAACAAGAAAATGGCTTGTGAAAGTCATGTCTTTTCACAAAATGTACCGTCAAACAAGTTGAAGAGGCGCAGTGGGTGGCACAATCGCCTCATTGCAAGAAAGTCGCTGGTTCGAGCCCTGGCTGATTAGTTGGCATTTCTGTGTGGAGTTTGCATGTTCTCTCCATGTTCGTTTGGGTTTCCTACGGGTGCTCCGGTTCCACCCCACAGTACAAAGACATGCGCAATATGTGAATTGAATAAACTAAATTGGCCTTAGTGTATGTGTGTGAATGCAAGAGTGTTTTTTTAGTGTTGGGTTGCGGCTGGAAGGGCATCTGCTGTGTAAAACATATGCAGGTGGTTCATTCCACTGTGGCGACCCTAGATTAGTAAAGGGACTAAGCCAAAAAGAAACAATGAATGAATGAATGAATGAATGAAAGAATGAAAGAATGATTGAATGGATGAATGAATGAATGAATTAATGAATGAATGAATGAATGAACGAATGAACGAATGAATGAACAAATTAATGAATGAATGAATGAACAAGTTGAAGAAGAATCAAGCTCATTCATTCATTCTCCTTCGGCTTAGTCCCTTATTTATCAGGGGCTGCGAACAGCCAACTATTCCAGCATGTGTTTATACTCATACACTACAGCCAATTTAGTTCAACCAATTCACCTGTACTGCATGTCTTCGGACTGTAGCAGGACTGGAGCACCCGGAGGAAACCCACCCGCGGAGAACATGCAAACTCCACAAAGAAATCCCAACTGGCCCAGCCAGAACTCAAACCAGTGACCTTCGTGCTGTGAGGTGACAATGCTAGCCACTAAGCCACCGTGCCACCTGAGAATCAAACTCACTCTTTACATTAAATTAAAAAGTCTTTATGTTTGGATTTAACATGCAAATAGGGGTGTAATAATACACCAATGGCAAAGTTTTTTCAGTTTATGATGTTGGAGCTAGAGTTTGGTTTGGTTTGCAATCAATGAAGTTACCATATTATATCAAATTTACACCATTTTTGTTGGTACCCTGTCTCACAAATCCCAAAAGAGCCCTGACACCTACAACCCTTTCTCTGCAGGTGCCCAAAATAAAACACTACCAACTTGAAGGGAGGGTCAGCTTGAGGACTAAAGCAAAATGCATGTACGCTGGGGCACCTGAGGTGAAACTAGGACTTGTGTAGAACCAGGTGGAGTCTGATGGATGGGAGTGTGACTAGTCGACACTGGAGGACCAGGAGGGCAAACAGACAACAAACCAAGGTGAAGCCAAGGTGTCAGAGAACTGAGGTGGAGACATTGAGAGTGGAGACTGAGGAGGAAAGTAACGCAGGAGCTGAAGGAGTGGATGTAGTAGGTGCAGCTAAAGCCCAGAAGTCCATGGTTGCGTCCGAAACGGCATACTTCCATACTATAAAGTATGCTAAAATCAATATGCAAGCCGAGTAGTATGTCTGAATTAATCGAATTCGAAAATAAGTAGGCAAGAAGTACCTGCATGACCTACTACGTCTGGCGAGATTCTGAAGTGCGGATCCCATGCACACTGTGCTATCCCATGATGCCTCGCAAGAAAATTTATGAATGGGAGTGAAGCGACTGACACAGGTAGGTCACGTGACCATGACAAAACGGCGGATGAAGTACATCCGGATTCCATTCATACTTCTCACATTCATACTTTATAGAACGTACTTTTCTAACGGCTGGGTAGTAGTAGGTGTAGGTAGTTTTGGACGAAGCCCATGTCTGAGACAGGTGGCTGGTGACCAACCTAGGTAGAGCTGGGTGGATGAAGGAGATCAATGGAGATGCAAGTATGATTGCTATTGGTTGATCTGCCCTTGATCCGACACATTTGCCGAAAGCCCTGCACCTTTGAGTTATCAGGATCCTGTTGTTTGAGTTCTGCGCCTGTGGCATGTGATCCACCAATGAACCACCACTAAAAAAAACTTGTCTATGCCCCATCTCTAGCTCTTTTGGATAAAAGAAAAATGAGTTGCAGTGTTTGGCTCTTCTGCTTTTGTCTGATGTAACTAGTCTATTACATCATTGATTATGTTGTATAAGTGACTACTAGAGTCGCCTCACAGCAAGAAGTTCGCTGGGTCAGTTGTATTTCTGTGTGGAGCTTGCATGTTCTCCCTGTGGTTGCGTGGGTTTCCTCCGGGTGCTCCGGTTTCCCCAACAAGTCCAAAGACATGCGGTATAGGTGAATTGCGGAATAGGCTAAAATGTCCGTAGTGTATGTGTGTGAATGAGTGTGTATGGATGTTTCCAGAGATGGGTTGCAGCTGGAAGGGCATCCGCTGCGTAAAACATATGCTGAATAAATTGGTGGTATATTCCGCAGTGGCGACCCCGGATTAAAAAAGGGACTGAGCCAAAAAGAAAATGAATGAATGAAGATGCGATATGTAATCAGTCTCTCAGGGCTACAGAAGTTTGTGAACAGTGTTATTATTGGACAGCGCAGCTGATGATTGCAAAGCAGACACCAGCACAAGAGTTTCTGTCCAATAAACAACTGAATCTACACACAAGTGTAGGTTTGTTTACAATGTCTGTCTCACTTGCAAAAAGAGAACGCAAAAGCGAACCACACCAAAGCAAATCAGGCCCAAACAAGTGAACTAACAGACTTTCCTGGTATGAACCTTCACCTTCAGTATAATACTCAGGCCCCGTTTACACTAGTGCGTTTTAGTTTAAAAACGGCGTTTTAGCATGAAAACGATCCGCGTCCACACTAGCGTATCTCAAAAGATCTCCCTCCACCAGAAACGTATATCACGTGACCATTCGCGCACCATTGGCGCACTCTGAGCATGCGCGCTCAAGTATAAACAGGAAGCATGCGTCTCGCTCGGCATCTGGTTATTGTTAGTCAACAAACGCTGGTTGAAAGATGAACGCGATGGTAAAGAAAGCAAGAGAGGTCTTTTTGAGGACAGATGACGAGGTTGAGTTGTTACTTAAAGTAATAAATGAATATAAAACATCTATCGCTATCAAAAATACAGTGTTTACAGTGAAGACTGGTCTGCCGTCTGCCGGTGACGTTATAGCCACGTGCGCTTGACGAATAAGGGAAGGATACACAATGACCCAAAGCCCCAATTACGTAGCGGATCTCAGCAGCCACACCTCCGTTTTCAAATGTATGCGTTTCCCTCCATCCACACTGAAACGCTGCAGCAGCGTTTCAGAATGAAAACGCTCTCTCCAGCGTTTCTAAAACGCTCCGTTTTCGCACCTCGAAAACTCCGGCGTAGTGTGGACAGATGGCGTAACCGTAGCAAAACTTATGCGTTTTAAAACGAAAACGCACTAGTGTAAACGGGGCCTTAGAGGCTCAAATCCAGGTTCAAAGGAACAATCAAAGGAAGTCTCAAGTCAATAAAACGCAATCTGGGTTCCACTTCCTTTTTTAAAATCCCCTTTGCTCTGTAACATCTCATTGACTTGGATATGCATAATTGATTATGTTGTATAAGTGACTACTAGAGTCAGTGGGCTTAATCGTGGTGGTAAATTAAATGCGATCTGTGGTGATATTGCAGATTTACTGCACTGGTGTGTACGAACCGGCCAACTTTCAAATGAAGAGACTCAAAACTCAAACCTGCCAGGTCAAGGGTCTGCTCATATTAACTTGCATTGTCCACTTCACAAAGTGCAACGCGCTTTAAAATGGCAGTGGGGATTCCCCTGAAAGGAAGTGCTTGGGGGAGTGTGAAAGTGTATCTAAAAGTGAAGTGAAACTCAGCCACAAGTTTACCCTAAGAGTAAAAGTATAATACCTAACTATTTTAAAAAGAAGTAGCGCAAATATTTTTTTTTTGCAATCTGCAGCTTCCCCAATATTGTTCTGAAGTCATCCTGTGTTCAGAAATATTATTGTACCCTTACATTAGATGTCCAAATACAAACAACGTTTTAGAAAAACTCACTTTAAAAACAATTCAAATGAAAAATTAAAGGTCATACTGTCTTCTGCGGTGCGAACTGTAACGTTGGAGCTCCATTCACTCCAGATGGTGTAGTGTACGCCAATGGATCGCATCTGTACCACATACTCAGTGTAAGGCTCTAGGGACTGCAGTCGATAGGACTTAATGTGCACACTGGTGTAGTTCTCAGGCACCTAAAAAAATAAGCAAATTCATTAATAAAAAGGATGGCACTATTTTTTTAATGTGAGGGCTAAATAAACATTCGAGACAAGAAAGATTCAAGCTTGGACAGCTTTGTTAGAAAAGAAAAAGAACGTGGCTTTTTTAATACCTTTTTCCAATCACTGGACCCTACTTGGCAGTATCTAATGGCATGAGACAATCTCATTGTTGTCTCGTCAATGTCATGATTCCAATAAACCACGAGAGATGTAGAAAAGTTAAGTTCAACTTTAACGGTGACATTTGGTGGATTTGGTTTCACTGAAATACAAATACAAAACCAATCAATGTTATGAAATGTTATGGCAAACAAATTGTATGCTTGTATGCTTTCATATACATAGTAAAATGCATTTTTTCCTAATGCAAAACTCAAAATCCTACCAAAATTCAAAGAATCATCCTCATGTTCGTCTGACCACACTGACCCCAATGAATTTTTTACTTCAACCCAGACTTTCAAAGTCATATGAACAGGATAAGTGCTCAGATTAACGGTGCAACTTTTTGCAAGACGCTGTTTACAGGTGCTGTTGTATAAATCGCGTCTAAAGAATGAAAAAAAAGACAATAAAGATAAACATTTTATTCTGAAGCTATTAAAGATGCTGAATCTAGTATGCTGTAATCAAAAACAAGACTACTCTAATACGTACCCTACAAGGGCATAAAGAGTATAATTGGTGTCAAGATGTGGGTCTCTCAATCCTGGTTCCCAATAACAATTTAGGTCAGGAGAAATATCCTTTTCCCTTTGCAAAGCAATGCATGTCAGATTTTTTGGTTTCAATGGAGGGTCTAGAGGAAATAAATAGAAAAAAATATTATAAGCATTACAAAGTTATAATACCTAACAGTGCATCATCTTTATCATCTTTTAAATAATGAGAACATTTCTAGCATTTTCCTATCAGCCAGTCTTTATATCCCACAAAAAAAAAAAAGAGTTGAGACATGCTGCAAAATGAAAAGAGAAAGGATTTTTTATTTATTTTTTTGCCTCAAGACAAATAAATAATACACATCCATATATAAGCGTGTCTGTCTACACCGATGTTTGGCATCATCTTGTGACTGAATAATATGTAGGTTAATGTATGCTCCATTCGGCCATTTTCATTTCTGTCAGCTTTGCATTTAATTAAAAACTTAATAAACTATCAAAGCTTAGGACAATGTTTTATGTGTAATTTTTACATTTTGTGACAATTATCCGTGTAATAAATGGGATAAAAGGAAGTGTGTTTGGATATAACTTATAGTTTTTTGACCGCACGTCATTGTTATTGTTCATTTATTCGTTTGCTGGAGATTAGAACTGAGTTTTGAAACAATTCTTAGCGCATAACAAATGAAACTGCAAAAATAAAGATGTAACAGATGCCTTGAGTGCATCCACCACCGTTTCCCGAATTCACAGTCGGCAGAACAAGGCTCGTTCAGTAGATGGTCTTTAGCCATTTTCTTGCTGGTAAAGCGTTCAGTTTTTCTTTAAAAAAATCTGTCATGTAAATATACATACGATAGCACATGTGCCATTGTGCAACACAACTGACTCTTAATAGTAATTGTTTTTTTGCACATTATGCCCAAAACCTAAAATTCATTAAGAGAATTAGGACAACTCTTTTAAAACATGTGCTGGGTGCACAGACAGTTTTTTCACGTTCTCAAAAGAACAACCTTGAGTCAAACCACTCTGTGAGTTAAAGACTATGAACAGTTTGTTCAAATAAATAATGCTGTGTTCATACCAGATGCGGCAAGCTCAGATAAATCGCGCTATTCGCGCGTAAATGCACACGTGAACATTTTGAGTATACTCGCTTCATTCGCACGTACAAATCCGCTTCATTTGCGAGTCAAATTAACTTCACAACAGGCGCGGATTCGCGTGATAGGCAGGGTTTCTGTCTATGGCCTGGTGACTCTAGCTTCATTGCTAAATGGCTAACATGGATTTTATAGAGAAAATAACTGTGTTAATGTCCTTTATAAAGGCTGAAAAACAGCGTCGATTCGTTTGGATCTGTATCTGAGTCCACTAGATCCTATCAGAGGTGCACTGAGCTCATAAACTCTTCCAGAAAGTTAACCTGGGTGATGGAAGCTTTCAGCGGTGCTCATGACTGAGCCAAGCCCAGTTTGATGAACTGTTGTCGGTGTCGGCAGGAGCATTTTCCCCCGGGACACCAACAACAGGTGCTACGTCATAATCACACCCCCACCAGAGCAAGCCACTGATTGGTTAATGCGGCAGGAATGTCGAAACACCCGTTACGCGCGTCAATCGCACACAACGCTTAACTTGCGCCACTTCATTCGCACAAATCTTGCCATTCGTGCTGCCTCATTTGCGCCGAAGGATGTCTATCCGCACCTTTGCATTGACTTAACATGTAAATCACTCGCGCTTGATGCTTCTACCGCGTCTGGTGTGAACGCAGCATAAGTGTTACTTGTTTCATAAAAATATTGTGTGGCAAATTAAAGTCTTAAAGCAAAAAGCTACACAATGTTATTAAGACACTCACATCCTGCTTTGAGGAAGATTCCATAGATGCATTCTCCCATGTATGTTAAGGACTCTCTGAAGGCTTTGCACGTCAACATATTTTTATTAGCTTTGCTGATGTTAACTGTAACGCTGAGGGAGGTTTCATTTATTTTGTGATAAAATTCTTCTGCAATGGCTTTGCTATCAAGAAACCATTTGATGTCATTTGAGGTAAATTTAGATCCATCCTGGAGGTGACATGTCGCTGTGAAGTTTTTTCCCAACTCCACAGGAATATTATCCTTGGAGTCTGGAAGAATTTTTAGTACACAGCTACTGTTGGAACCTGTGTGGACAAAACACTAAGTGAATATCACAACAAAACAATAAAGAAACTCTTAAATGGGAGTTAACAGAGTAAATGACCGGTGACACGGCTTACCTTTTGCATAATGCAAGAGCATCAAGAACAAGAACCAATGATGTGAAGTGTCCATGGTCACATCTAGCCTGGTGTCTGAGAAAAGACAAGAAATTATCAATGATGAAACGATTAGTTCAGGTTCTCTATTCTGATTGGTTGAGCTCATCGAATGAGCTGCATTCTAATCCGTTGTAATTAACTCTACAAACAAACTCCTGTACTGTAACTGTTGCTTACAGTACTGATACCAATCTATTATCAGTACTGAGCTAAAGAAACGGAAAAACATAAACACCTAAAGCCCACTGATGCCGTGGTTTACAGTGGATTTAGAATAGCTAAAGTCCGTCCACGCTCTTCCAGCCACAACCCTGTACTGGGAAACACCCATTCACTCTTACATTCACACACATACACTATGGCCAATTTAGTTCATCCAATTCACCTATACTGCATGTCTTTGGACAGTCGGGCAAACCAGGATACCCAAAGGAAACCCACATCAACACGAGGAGTACGTGCAAACTCCACACAGAAAGGCCAACTGGCCCAGCCAGGACTCAAACCAGCGACCTTCTTGTGTCAGTACTAACCACTGAGCCACCATGCCACTACCTTTCCTACAGTACATGTTAATGTTCGCACATACATCATCATTTTCATATTCTCTTGTTTTTTTTAAAGGTATGTAAGGCCCAATCCCAATTCTTTTTTGTACCCCTTGGCCCTTGAAACAGAGCGTGAAGGGGAAGGGCTTCAAAATTTACCCCTAAGAAATGGGACAACACTATAACACCTGCACACGTCATCATATGTCATCTCGATCTCTTGCTTCATATGAGATCGATGATCGCAACTGCTGTAGTTATTCCAGTTGGCTTATTTTTTGGTATTTATCTTCAGAAAAATCACTGAAGGCAACGATATCATGTTATCATAAAAGGTATAATGTGGCAATAAGCTCATAAGTGTACTGTGCATTTACACCCTGGCCATATGAGATATATATGTAAACACAAGAAAACAACATTAACATTACACCAGACACTGTAAAAAGATCATTCCAAGCCACTAGACTTTTCTGACAGGGTATTCCAGTGTCATCGAGTGACAGAATGCTGTGGGACTGCTATACAGGAGTTATTATTAAGCATTATAGATAGCGAAATTTAGTAGTTTGTATTTATTTAATTTTTTTAAAGCATGACGGTAAAACACGAACGCTGTTATGAATGTATTAAAACATGCTTGTCTGTAGTGAAAATTTGTAATAATTAGTTTACTTATTTGTGCATCTCCTGACTTCCGTGTGCAGCCATGCAGCTGTTGTAGATGGTCTATTCTGGGAAATTTCCTTACCCATGTGGTCCTGAAAAATCTCAATTTCAAGGACTATCTAGGCCTTCCCCTCAGCCCTACGCCTTTATGCTAAAGAAAATTGGGACACCCCAACCCCTTCACATGAATGCGCAAAACAAGGGGTAGGGGTAAGGGGAATGGCTAAGGTGTAGAATTGGGATTGGGCCTTAATTTGCTCAGTCTGATGTTGTTAAAAAGCCTTAAGAAACGCTATTCTTTGTAACCCAAATATATTTGTATATAATAAAATAATATTTGTAATCAAACCGGCATCATTTCTGTCCTATCTATTAAAAGCCAGTTCATCCAAAACTCAGACTCTTAATAATCTTCATTAAGAGAGAGTCCATATGAATTAGAGGTGGTTTAATCCAAATATTCTAAAGAGACACAATAACTTTATTCACCTTATTCCCCGTGTACGAGCGGTTGCAGCCATTTGAATCTTTTTGGCTAGAGACTTCCGGTCTCATTCACTTCCATGTGAATCGTTTGTGCTGCTCATTTAGCTCGTTCTGCTGCTTGATGTTGCAAAGTGGTATTTTCTTATTATATTATTCTATTTTGTCTGTATAATCATGCAAACACTTGTTTGTAGAGCAAGTTGTTTGACCGTTTTCTGACGTTTATAATTCCTAGTCATTTCTCCCATAGGCGAAGTTCTAAAACAATCGCAAAAATGAGTGCACTTCTGCATTGAAGAATGAGGTCAATAAGATGAAAAAGTTTTATTCTTTTTTCCAAGAGTCATTTGGCTTTTAAAGTAAACTAAAATATTAATAAAGATAATACATGAAGCTAAATAATAGAGAACATACATTTATAGGTGTTTTCATTACTTTGGGTTAAGAGGATGGCTAGGTTATTGGTACCTATGCTGTGAGGAAAACTTCAATTATCAATTATTTAGTTAACAATTATCCGACCAAGTGATAGATCAACAAATTTGGAATTTTTTAAAGTAAACATAGTTTACATTGTTATTAAAGCAGTTATTCAAATAAACAGTGATTAAAAACTTTGAGATAAATTAAATGGGTTTTCTTGTTGGTTTTGTTTTTCGCCACTTAAGCGACTGCTAATTTTAGAGACCTCAAAAATTGCTGATAGAAGAGGAACATTTTGTGACTGATTCTGCAGGCAATGTGCAAATTAAAGACCCATGATAAAATAAAGATAAAACACGAAGCTAAATAATATAGAACATACATTTATAGGTGTTTTCATCACTTTGAGTTAAGAGGATGGATAGGTTATTGGTACCTTCTATGCTGTGAGGAAAACTTCAATTATTAATTATTCAGTTGACAAGTATCCGACCATAAGTGATAGATCAACGAATTTGGAATTTTTCAAAGTAAACATAGTTTAGATTTTTATTAAAGCAGTTATTCAAATAAACAGTGATTAATAACTTTGAGATAAATTAAATTGGTTTTGTTGTTGATTATGTTTCTTGTCACTTAAGCGACTGCTCGAGAGCTCAAAAATTGCTGATAGAAGTGAAACATTTTGTGACTGATTCTGCAGGCAATATGCAAATTAAAGACCCATGATACACCAGTACATTTCCATAATGACCAACACAATCGACCAAAAGCAAAAAAAAGCCCATTTTTGCTTTCTGCATTCCAAATAAATGAACACAAGTGGAGCAAAGGAGTCTCTATTTTCTGTATTCCTTCTCCTCCACAACAGCAGCTGTCACAGCATGTCAAGACCAAGATGGGTGACACTACTTTTTTTGTTTTAAACAATTGTGCAAATACGAGTTATTTGAGTAATGCTGAAAATGATTTCAATTAAGTTGTCAAATAACCTTTGTTTTCACACTGAACTACTATCTGGTGCAGCACAGTTGCTATATAGACAGGAGTTTTCACACTGCACGACTTTATATTAGGAAGAATCATAGACACCCTGAAAAAAAAATAACTCTTGAGATTTACTTAATAAAATCCTTGTAACAGTTTGCAAGAGCAAAATTCAAGTCAATTCTACTATCTTTTAGTAAGTACAGTTAACTTGTCGATGTAAAATTTACCCAATGTTTAACCAAAGACTCTAAATAAGTTAAGTAAAAGTTAATTGATTAGATTTAATTTTGAGTTCATAATTATTTAAATTAACCAATTTCTGCCAAGTTCTTCTTTTAGCAGAAGGAACATTGCTTTTAGCAATTTAGGTAATCTTATTAAAAGAAAATTAGTACACTAATAGTACACATCAATAACTACATCTCCATTGTTAAAGAGCACCGATTATGGGTTTTTGAAAATGAGCTTCCATGCAGCGTGTAACACAGCACTAAGTGAATAAAAACATCCAGCTGAGGTTTAAAACTGCGAAACTATTGATTCTTTAGCGAAATAGTCGACTCAGAGTCAAACAAATGAATCGAGTTGGGTTTGGATCTATACAAAGGAATAGAATTCACCATTTTTTCTTCTTCTTTTTTTCTCTCTCTCACAAATTTGTTATTATGGGGAAATTACTTAAAGAATTTTAATCAACAAAAGGCACCAACATAAAACTAAAAGTTTAAAAATGAATACTGAAAATGTGAATGTGAATGCATGTGGCAGGTTTTTATCCATTTTAATACGATTAAGATTTAAATACAGACCATTTCAATGTGGTGATGTCATTGGCACATGAATAGTACCTGCTTGTTATTAAACTATTTCTTAACTCTAACAAGAGGCAATTTAACAACTTGACAATTTCACAACTTGACGGTAAAACAGTTTGTCACCATAGAGTTATAAGGTTTTATCTGACATTTTTGTAAAAAATTTAGTTATTGACATATTCTAATTAATTGACAACTTATTTACATTGTGGGATGTTTTTTTATATAAGTTGTTTACATTTTATTTTAAAAAAACAAATGTTTGCTATGGAATGCATAAACTTTGAAGCTCAAAATCTCAAAATCATTCAGAACGCAGATAGGACCTTATAATTCCATGGTAATGAGTTATCATAACATTATTTATCAACATGTGGACCTTTTTGGATTCTTTGAAGCTATGGAAATTAAAAAATATAAAACTGGAAATATGTTAGAACCATTGTTATTGTTTACATCCCTCGAAATAATCTATTACAGCATGAACATAGAAGCCTCTTCATTTGATAAACCTGTTCAACTGCCCGTTAATGAAAATCACTTATCAGCCAATCACATGGCAGCAGCTCAATGCATTTAGGCATATGAACATGGTCAAGATCATCAGCTGAATTTTTTTTATTGTTTTTAAGTGACTGTAATTTAATTATGCCCAATTAAATGATCATCCACCCAAACTGAAATTTCTGTCATCATTTACTCACCCTTTACTTGTTCCAAACTAGCTTGAGTTTCTTTCTTCTGTTGAACACTAGAGAAGATACTTTGAAGAAGCTGAAAACCTGTAACCATTTAATTTCATGGAAGTTGTTTATCCAACTATGGAAGTTTTTAGCTTTCTTCAAACTATCATATTTAGTGTTTGAAAGAATAAAGAAACTCATAAGGGTTTGGAACCACTTGAGAGGAGTAAAAAGTGGGTAAATATTCAGTTTTGGGAGAACTATCCCTTTAATTCCAGAGGTCAGAGGAGACCAGATTAGAGCCGACATAAGGTCAACAGTAACTCAAATAACCACTCACTACACATGATGTCGAAAAAAGACATTTCTGAACACACGTCTCAACAAACCTTGAAGCAGATGTGCAACAGCAACAGCAGAACAAAACACAGCAGCACTGCTGTCAGAAAGCCACAGCAAACCAAGGTGACAATTCACACATGCTCACTAAAACTAGACAATAGTAAGAGTGAAAACTGCTTGAACATGACACTGAGGGCTAGAGGGTTCTTATATATTTTCCAAAGTTAAATTTAAGCTAGGCCTGTCACGATATCCATTTTGTGCTGTACGATATATTGCACCCAAATATATTGCGATAAACGATATTATTGTCATTTTATTCCACTCATAATACCAGAATGACAATATAATATCATCATAATACAAGTACAATCTTCCAAAGAACAGATAATATTTTACTCCTAAGAATATTTAATTAAGTTATAATCATTATAACAATTTAATATTTATGCATTTTCACATTCTGATTCCAATCTTAAATAAATAATAATAAATGTTAACAAAAAAAGTGCAAGGTAAAGAGTAACAGAGGCTGCGATTTCTGCTACCAGATCTATCTTTAGTTGTCAGACACCCACATGAAAATATACTCAAATAATTTACAGAAAATACTGTAATGTTTTTTTAACCATACTAACACCTCCAATAGAGATATAATACTGCTAGAAATGTTTTTTTAATTATGGGTGATATATATTGCATCACCAGTAATTATTGTGGTCATGTTCATGTGTTGTGCGATAAATCGATATATTGATTATTGTGACAGGCCTAATTTAAGCACTTTTCAATCACCTTCAAATTATATATTATACACATATATACTTCATCACATATCAGATGTTAATTGTTTTAGTATAGTATTGTATAGTATTTTATCGTATCGTATCGTATCGTATCGTATCGTATCGTATAGTATAGTATAGTATAGTATAGTATAGTATAGTATAGTATAGTATGGTATAAGTAGAACTTTGATAGCACGATTGCCCAAAGCCCAAAATTGAATTACTGTCATGTACTCTTTTTAATGTCATTTACTCACATCTCCAATGTATCTTCTTTCAATAGAATTTCATTAAATTGACATTTGTTTCAGCTTCCTGCACTGATTGCTCAATACGCTGTAATGTTTTTTGTTTACCACTGCTTAATCAAGTTTCACAGATTAATGATGAATAAATAAGATTTACGCTAATCATTATTTTTTCATTTTATGCGAAAGAAAAATATATATTTTTAAATGAAGGTTGTATTTAAATGGTTTATTCCTATTAACTATTTAGATAAATTATTAGGAAAGCAACACAATCATATTTTTCAAGCAGTTTCAGGAGCATTATGAATAATCTAAGCACATTTCAAACCTTGAAAACGCTAGACTGAAACGCAAGCATTTTCAAGAATTTCCCTGAGAGTACATCACACTTAAAAGCATAGTTCACCCAAAACTTGATAATCTGTCATTTTTTACTCACTCTTCAATCGTCACAAACCTGTTTTCATCAACCAGTTACTTTTTTGTGTTCACCAAAGAAGTTATTCATTGACTTCAGTTGTATTTGTTTTTCTTACTATGAAAGTCATTGGTTACAGGTTTTCAGCTTTCAAACATTTCTTCTTTTGCGTTGAGGACGAGTAAACAGTAAGTAAATATTCACTTTTGGGTGAACTACCCCTAAGGAAGCAAGATTGAGGTAAAGTTTTTTTATTTTCGCACATTCGTTCATTTTTGAACAGTGAGGTGAAACTCTACTTTGAATATTCGGTCTGAAATCACATGCAAGTATAACTTAACAACAGCATTAACACTATTTAATTGAGTGTGACTGATGTTGTACTTTGATAGTCATTGGCTGCTAATATGATTTCACAAGGCCTGTCACGAATTTTTATATATTTTCAGAAATTGTTGTAATAAGCGATACTATTATCATTTTAAGATCATTTTATGCCACTGATTATGTAAAAAATTTATAACAGCATAATAATGCAAATAACCATAACTCTTTAAAATACTTTTCATCCTTAAGGTTACTTAGATTCTATAATTGTATGTTAAAAATGTAAATGTCCTATCGTATACTATTGACTGTTCTATTAGGTAAATGTCCAATTATAAACTTTGACACCAGTGAGGTAGACAAAATCATTGTAAAATTACTTTAAGGTTATTTGTGAATTTATGAACGGCAAAAATTATTGAGGTCATCTCAAAGCATCGCATGATTAGACATGGGAACATGGGTTTGGTTTTAAAACCATAAAAATTGTCTGCTATACTGTTCTTAAGGTATGTGTAACAATCTTAATTTAGGGGGGGTTTTGTTGTTGCTTTTTTAGGACAACAGTATCTCCAGCAGAAAATATATCCAAAGATGCCATTTGAAATTGTATAGAAACATTTATAAAATTAAAGAGACATTTAAAAACAATATATTTTCGAGCAGTAATCACAATAGCGTAAAACCTTGATAATTTTATCCAAGGTTAACATCAGAACCTTATACCGGCTTATGCCTATTCGTTATAGTAATGAGCAATTTCATGCAAATGTCAACCTTGCTATGAAAAA
This sequence comes from Danio albolineatus, assembly GCA_903798035.1. Taxonomy (NCBI): domain Eukaryota; kingdom Metazoa; phylum Chordata; class Actinopteri; order Cypriniformes; family Danionidae; genus Danio; species Danio albolineatus. The sequence goes on along the minus strand of CAIGQQ010037750.1, from coordinate 2,742,994 downwards.
AAAAGTTATGTCTCACCAAAATAAAGAAACCGTTTCTACATTTCTTGTGTAATCAAGTATTTTACAGTACTTTAAAAATACTACACAACGTCTCTGTCAGTGTTTTAAACTATTATATTTGATTTACCAAAATCACACAAGTGGTAATTTCACATCTGTCACATCCATAACGAAAAAGTGTCACATCCATTACGTAGCTTTTCCCTCATAAATGCAAAAAACATCAAATAATATAAAACCAATTATTTTTGTTCTATAGTGAGCTGACTCTTACTCTTTTGATTATCATTATTTCTTTTAGGCTGTGCAGTTTAATTCACTGAATTTCTACGGTATGTTGTATACTGTAAACTCTTTTTTGAAAAAAAGACTTTTTTGTCACATCCATAACGCATGTTAATTTTCCTCATTTAAAATATTACAAATGTTTACAGATTGATATTTTTCTGATCCCTTAACTCTGTGGTTAGTTTTTTTGGAAAATATAAACAGTTTATAATAAAAAATGTTTGTTATATAACAAAATAATGTTAACGTATACTAGGCATGGGCCCGTATAAGATTCTGACGGTATGATAACTAGGCATGGGACGATAACCAATTTCAAGGTATACCGTGGTATGGAAAAGTCAAGGTATTCATACCGCCAAAATTTTCTGATATACCGTTCCTAAGGTATGTGTAAGATTTTTTTATTTACATTTGATTTTATTTACATTTGATTTGATTAAAATGACTCACTTGAATTATTCAGCCTGACATGTTTACTGCTCCAAAATAATTTAAATGTTTCTCAAAACAAAATATATTGTGTTCAAAGGGGAAAGAGGTTTTGTTTTTTAGTCAGACATTTAAAAAGAATATATTTTAGAGCAGTAATCACAATACCTTCATACCGTGAAACCGTGATATTTTTATCCAAGGTTATCATACCATCAGAATCTTATACCGGCCAATGCCTAATGATAACCTTGTTTAACAGTGTTTACTGCGCTGAAATATATTCTTTTTAAAGGTCTGGGTAAAAAACTAAAACTTTTCCCCCTTTAAACACAATATATTTTATTTTGGAAACATTTAATATATTTTGGGACAGTAAACATGTCAGGCTAAATAATTCAAGTGAATCATTGACTTCTGCTGTCTTCATTTGTTTCAAAAACACAAATGTCTTTACAATTTACAACAGCATCTTTGAATATATTTTCTGCTGGAGATACTGCTGTCCTAAAAACAATGTTTAAAAAATGTAAATAAAAAATCTTACATATACCTTAGGAACGGTATAAGCAGAACATTTTGACGGTTTTAAAAACTTGACTTTTCCGAACCGCGGTATACATTAAAAACTCTTATCGTCTCACGCCTAAGGTATACTTTATATGTAAATTTATGTTTTGAGTTTTTGCTGCAAATGTCACATCCATAACGCTGGAATTGCTCTATTTTATTATATAGCTAGCTGTTTCAGAGTTCTGCCATTTCTGCAGCACGTTAAGTCAATATGCTGATTATTGTGACAGGCCTATATTACCCTATTTAGAATTAGTAAATAATCCTTTTATGGAATTATATTAAGGAGAAAGTCTGAATATGTTAATACAAAAACCAACTTTGCCTCAATGGTAGCAAGGTGCACCTAATAAAGTGGCCGGTGAATATGTTATGTATACCACAGTAAAACAGTATTCTCTACTCTTCTACTTCTACTTTACTACAAGCAAGTTAGTTCAGCCCCTTTTATACTGTAGCACAAATTATTGCTCGTCCTGCTTAAACCTACAGTATAACAGAATAACAACACAGTAGGCAATGTTTTAATAACAACTGTATTAATGTTACATAACATTTACTTAAGCGTGTAATTTACAAGGGGCAGAAAACAATTAGCATAACTGCGTCAGTAAATAATAGCGTATTTATTAACAGGACTAGCATTATCAAGTTTATTGACGTCATATCAAAGCAACGTTATTCTTGTAATCAACTACACGAACGTTTTATACTAAAACTTAACATTTAAAACGACATAACAAGATTAAATATGAGATAACAGCTATAACGCTCTCTTACCTTTATGTAATCACATTATATATGTAACTGGGAATCTGAAGACATCGCAAATGATGAAGTTAACATGTCTGTTCGTCCTGTATCAGTCGTTTCCGGTCTCCTCTAAGCAGATATATATATATTCCTCTGGAAAGATCTACCCGCGCGCTCGCGATAGCTGAAGACGTGCGTGTCTTCTATATATCTACACATTCTGAGCGTGCGCAAAAGAAACACACCCCCTGTATCAAAACTCTTCCTGTGATTGGTGAACAGAACTGTCAGTCATCGTGTGAATCATAATCCGTTCCATTTCCAGTCAGTCCACGCCCACTGCCCGAAAACACTGTAAAGTGATCTGCTCTCAGCCAATATGAGCTCCCGCTGCTTGACTGTATTTACATAAAGAACTAAATGAAAATCACAAACGAATTGCTGCTATTATAAGCTCTTCTTGTACGCACTCGCTATAACTTCAGCATTACACTCTATACTGAAGCTATCGTTGTTGAAACAGTATTGTGAAATGCAGGGAATTTACTGGAATTACGGTAGTCTGTTGGCAAAACCTGTGTGTTTACTTTAGGATGTTGTGACAAAGTGAAAGTAATGTAACAATTCCAAATTGCCCTCAGCACCTTACCTACTCATGGACAAGGGCGTAAATCTCATTTAACACAAGGTGGGGACAATAAATATAAAACTTCCCTTGAGTGATTTTTTTGAGGGGGAAACAAATAATAAAGTCATAATGTACTTATAAAGATACGTATCCAAAGTTAAGAACTTTGGCTCTATCATTATTATTGCAGCATGGAGACTGCGTCATTATGTTATTTTCAAAGTTTTTCTCAGGTTCAATGACAGCAGATTTCTCTTCAGATTATTTATGTTGTGGACGGTCAACAGACTGACTCCTGAAGCAGAGGACATGCAGGAACAGATGTTTTTCTAAACTCATAATAACTCAATTGTTTACATTACACTTGTTAAATGGACAGATCATACTGTAAATAGGTGAGCCTGTGATGTTCATCTGCTGAACAGCCACAACACTAAAAACATTAAAGAAACTGCTCATCTAAATACAAACTCTGTCATTATCCCTTCACCCCCTTACCTGACACTGTACATCTGACTGACCCTGCTCTGCTCTCCCTCCTTCTCCTTTGCCTGTGATTGACATTGTGACTTTAGTATTTTATTATTAGTATTATAAGTATTTTATCATTGTGACATTAGTATGTTGCATTTTGCAACAAGCTAACGCTAACGTTAACTAGATAGGTAATATTTCAATCGCTAATATAGCAGACACATGGGAAAATACATCAGTAATCAGCATTTTTACAGCAAATAATTGATGAATGAGTCAGTATCAACAACATTAAAGATAGTTTTTTTATTTAAAGTGAATTAAGTACCCTCCTTACTGGCGATCATCTAGAACCGAGTCGCAGCCACACACCTGATTTGTGTGAGTGCACGCATAGTCGGAGAGATGAACCTGGGAAAGTGGTCCAAACCACTGTCAGGAAGAGGAGGGGGAACTCAACAGTTTCTAAACGCTTTGTAAATGCGAAATGCGTTTTTTTTTCTACAAATACAATTATTTTAGGTATAGATACATATATTTTTCACAATACAGAGTGCAATTTAAAAAAAACTAATTTTTTGGGGGAGGGGGGGACAACCCTCAGATGGAAGGGGACATGTCCCTCCTGTCCCCCCCGGGATTTACGCCCCTGCTCTTAGAGGACTGCGAGGTATAAACAGAAGAGGTATTTATCCATGCCAATATTTGAAAAGTTCAGCAACTTATCCACCATGTGTTTTACACAGCAGATGCCCTTCCAGCTGCAACCCAGCACTGGGAAAAACTCATTCACACTTATACACTACGGCCAATTTAGGCCCCATTAACACTAGTGCGTTTTCGTTTTAAAACGCATAAGTTTTGCTACGGTTACGCCATCCGTCCACACTACGCCGGAGTTTCCGAGTCGCGAAAACGGAGCGTTTTGGAAACGCTGGAGAGGCCGTTTTCATTCTAAAACGCTGCTGCTCCGTCTCAGTGTGGATGGAGGAAAACGGAGACCTTTGAAAACGGAGGCGTGGCTGCTGGACACAGAAATGGGAGCGTTGGGAGAACCAATGTCCATTGTGCAGTTAAACTCTGCCTTTTTACTACAACAGCTGCATATATTCGCAAGAGGCAAGCTATTGTTCCAGCACTCGCTAATCGCTCGCGTTTCCAGCCGCTTAAGCCCTATTTAGAACGCCGGTTTTGGGTTACACCGGGAAGAACCAGCGAGACACATGCTTCCTGTTTATACATGAATGCGCATGCCCAGAGTGCGCGAATGGTCACATGATATACACTTCGCTGGAGTAGTGTGGAGGGACATCTGTTCAGAAACACTGGGTGAAACGCTAGTGTGGACGCGGATTGTTTTCATGCTAAAACGACGTTTTAAAACTAAAACGCACTAGTGTAAACGGGGCCTTAGCTTATCCAATTCACCTATAGACGAATTACCTTGTTTGTAAACATTCAGGATCCCGGCAGACAAAAAAGGAGGGGAAAAAAGGAGGAGATGGGGTGGAAGGGGGATTCTTCCAAAACGAAGGTAGAGCAGTAGGGAAAAAATGGTCTGTTTAAGTAAGCTTGGATCGCTCTGATTGGATTATTGCTGATTACAGATGATCAGCCAGGCGTGCTAATCATATCACATGCTCTTCTCGACATTAGTTTATGAAACTTCGCTTAAGCGATTTGTAAGGTTGGTCTTTTTCTGCCGAATGACTAAAAAGTTATCAGTATGATGGTAAAAAACTGTACATTCTATTCAAACCATCCTTCTGCAATCTTATACCAAAAACGGAAATAAGGGCAGTATTAATAGCTTTAAATGTGGGAGAGCATTGCTATTATGTGATTATATTGTATTGTCATATGGAACCATTTAAATGTTGATGTTAATTCAAAAGGAATTCACAAATACTTGAAAATGAGATGATTTAATGACAATAATTCTCTATGGTTACAACTGAATTAGTTACAAATAACTGTATAAAACAATAAAACATGAAATGATAAAAACATATGATAATAATTGTACTCAGCTTAAATGTAAATTAAAGTTACCTGAGAGAGAGAGAGAGAGAGAGAGAGAGAGAGAGAGGGAGGAAGAGAGATAGAGAGAGAGTTGGGAGAGAGCCAGAGCAAGAGAAAAAAAAAGAGGCAGAGCAGGAGAAAAAAAAAGGGGCAGAGCCCAGTTCACCACCTATTTTGTACCTTTCTTGACCACGTGACCAAAGCCTAAATATTGAGACACTCAAACTGACTCAAACAGCAGGCCCTGATCTTATCAGGAATTTGTGTGAGCCTTCTTTGGTGAAAAAGACATGTTCTGCCAAATAAACAAATGCATATAGTAATTTTCATTCCTACAGATTTATCTGAAATCCCATTGAATAAACCCATTTACTTTGGGACGAGGAAACAGGAACTGCTAAAACGCTAACTCACTTCTGGGTTTTTGCATACAAATTGACGTCACAGTTCCTTTACTCTATTGTGAATAAAACAGTGCTATACTGTAATTCCCTCTTACATAATAAATAGATGAATCCCTTGATGAAACCAATTTTTTATCTACGGCAAAGTCAAACATGAACACCCTGCTATCATATTTCAAAGACAATAATAAGTTATTACTGCTTGATTTCTGAACAATGTCCTTTATTAATAGCAACAGTAAACAATCCGCATGTTCAAATGTTACAGGTCGACCATGTGCATAACCATAGAAAAAGATCATATCTGTAAAATTGTATGAAAAAATAGCCTGTGGTTGAGACTCTGCAGGTTTATCAAACAGTGATCCGTTGTCGTTTAAATGAAAAGTCTGAACAGTGTCGAAACGGGAATCTCCATCAGTCAGTGATTTTGGAGTGATTGAGGGTCGTGAGGGGAGAAGGGCTTCGTTTTCTCTGAGGAGGAATGGCAGGAAGAACTTGAATGTTTCGTAAAGGTTCTCCTGTGAGTGGAGTCGGGAAGGAGCCGAGCGACTGGCTTTGAGGAACTCCGGCTCGGTGCAGTTTGGATGCAAACGGAGGTGGAAGTACAGCCAGACCCGCTCCTATCGCGGATTTGGACTTCCTCACTCCCTGGGACACCTGGTCAGGTGGTAAGGAAACTGTGGACGACATTGAAGCTAGTTTTGTTATACCATAGATATGATTATGGTAGAATGATACATAGATATGATTAACAATCAGCAAAATAGCATGGCTTGGAAACAAATTTACTGTAAATTACTGTTTTAGTTTATGTGGACACTCACAACTGCAACAGATAAAATCATATTCATTCATTTTCTTTTCAGCTTAGTTCCTTTATTAATCTGGGGTTGCCACAGTCGAATGAACTGCCAACTTATCCAGCAGATGCTGAGTCTGAAACTCGCGGCCAGGGGGCCAAATGTGGCCCGCGGGATGATAGTTTGTGGCCCCCGCTTCAATTTGAAAGTTTAATGTATACTATTGTGCGAGTTTGATATGTATGGCACTTTACAGTGATACATCTTTTATGTTTTTGCAAAAAAAAAAAAAAAAAAAAAAAAGCTCTTGCAGCCTTTACTTCATCAGTATTGTGAATTGTGACGGTATTGTGATTACTGCTCTAAAATATATTCTTTTTAAACGTCTGGCTAAAAAAACCAAACCTTTTTCACATTTGAACACAATATATTTTATTTTAAGGAAACATTTAAAGTATTTTGGGGCAGTAAACATGTCAGGCTGAATAATTCAAGTGAATCCTGGACTTCTGCTGTCTTCATTTGTTTCAAATACACAGATGTATTTACAATTTACACCGAAAAAAAAAATGTAAATAAAAAGTCTTACCCATACTGTACCTTAGGAACGGTATAGCAAAAATTTTGGCGGTATGAAAACCTTGACTTTTCCTTACCGCGGTATACCTTGAAAACGGTTATCGTCTCATGTATACTTATGAGGCATGAAAATATGTTATAAGGTAGGACGTAAGGACTAAACTTACATCTGTGAGTGCAGTGGTCACGGATGGGAGCAAGACTGTTGCGCGTGAGAGCTGATTCTCGAACTCTCAGAGGTAAAAGATGATTCTGAGCTGCTCAGAGAAGAAACACACATGAAAAAAAAATGCAAGAATCAGTTTCCTGAATTCAAGTTAGTATTTAAAGGCTAATATACTCTTGTATAACTGGATGTTTCTTCAGTTATGGAATAGGGTTGCTTGAGTACTAGACATCCAAGTGTTTCATACAGTTTGCAGTTTAAACATCAACATACAGTAAAATATTAAGAACATAAAAGTTTTTTTAATTCCTTAAAAGGTTTCTTTAAAGTAAATGTTATAGTTTTATTTTATAGCTATTATGTTTGATACTTAAACTACTACTAAAGCACATTTAAAGTGCCTGATTATAATTTGAACAGATGTACTGTATGTTATTCAGTATCTAAATAAATAGACACTTAATCATTATAATGGTTATTCAAATATATTAATTATGTTACCATAATTTTACAATACTAGCACTTTAACCATATTTCAAAGACAATAAATAATAATACATTTACAGTCAATTTACAGAAAAGCATGGCAATTTAATTCTGTATCAATTAACTCTGTATCAATGCATTTATTTGCAGCTAACATTCAATTACTTGATTAAGCGTATTACAGTTTACACTTAAGTATAAAGAATTATGCTTGGTTCACCCTAGAAGCCTAATTAAGTTTGTGCAACAAAGTCAGACAAAGTCAATGCACACGTGCAAATATAGAGCAACTCCATCGGGGCGTGAATGTCAAAGAATGCTCCGCAAGTTTGACGCGAATGCATGAAATTTGCCTCAACTGCATCTTCTGCGCAAGTTTAAATAATTTAACTCAAGCAGAAAATTCACACAAGGGGAAAAACTTCCTGCAAGTAATTTAGAGCAAGGTTACACAGTGCTCCACGTTTGGTTTTATAATTAGTATAACAAATATACTATTAGCATCCATTAGCATAAATAAATAATGAATATTCTTTTTAAAGTTGTCCAGAAATAGAAGTAAAGATTGTCCTTTTTTCCACTATCATGACTTACATCTGACTGAAATGTTTTCTGAAAAGAGACATAGGGCAGTGCATGATTTCATCTTAGATCTTGAAAATGGCCATTTCTAACAAAATGAAGGAAAGCCGAGGCTCGAACCAGCAACCTTCTTGCTGTGAGGCGACAGCACTACCTACTGTGCCATCGTTTCGCCCTTGGAATCATATCATATTAATTCAAACCACTGCCTCCTGCAAAGGCAGGGCAGAAACAAGACACACATTAACAGCTGCACTCTAAAGGACTGATAGTACCATGGTAAAGAACTCATAGTCCCTCTCTAAATGACTAATAGTCCACTCTTTAAAAGGTCACGAATCACTAAAACACATTTTTGGAGCTGTTTACAGTCATATATGTGTCCCACGCTGCTAAAAAAAAAAAAACTATTAGAACACATATATTTCGCTAAAGAGCGAAAAAAAAATTGGTTGTTTTTGTATTATTTAGAGCAAATTCGTTCTTCCAGTTTGAAACTAATTTTTGAAGCTGCGTCACGCAGATGAGATCCATGCATGTATTTCAGCATGGAGAGTGGACGCCTGTACCGGCGAGTGCATTGTGACGTCTCTGAGTGAGTGGCATTGATTCATGAGAAAGACTTGGTTCAAACCAATTAGCACACTCTATTGTGTATGCGGCGCAGCTTCATATGCAAGATAGCTTCGAGGATTGTTTGTACCTGTTGCAGTGTCCAGACGGCAGAGACGCCACGTTGTGTTGCCAAAGCAAGAGGAAGAAGAAGAATTGTTTGGAGATACAGGTGTTGTGTTTATGTGCTGCAACGAAAGTTTTGTTTACATTTGCCGCTATGAGAGCGCAGCTGGACTCACGCACGCGCAGCAGAAATGCGTCTGTAAGAAACGTTTATTTTTTTCACCCGAGAGGACTTATACTGTAGCTCTACCTCAAAATACTGATAGCTCCACCTTAAATGACTGGTAGCTCTGCCTTAAATTACTAGCTCTGTCTTTAAAGACTGATAGCTCCGCCTTAAAGGTTTGATAGCTCCGCCTTAAAATGACTGGTAGCTCTGCCTTAAAGGACTGATTGCTCTGCCTTAAAGAACTGATAACTCTGCCTTAAAGAACTGATAGCTCTGCTCTAAAAGACTGATAGCTCCACCTTAAATGGCTGGTAGCTCTGCCTTAAATTACTGATAGCTTCACCTTAACGGACTGACAGCTCTGCCTTGAATGACTGGTAGTGCTGCATTAAAAGACTGATAGCTCTGCCTTAAAGAACTGATTGCTCTGCCTTATACTACTGATAGCTCTGCCTTAAATGACTGGTAGTGCTGTATTAAAAGACTGGTAGCTCTGCCATAAAATGATTGGTTGCTCCACCTCAAAATGATTCGTAGCTCTGTCTTTAAAGACTGATAGCTCCACTTTAAAGGACTGATAGCTCCGCCTTAAAATGTCTGATAGCTCCACCTTAAAATGACTGGTAGCTCTGCCTTAAAGGACTGATTGATCTGCCTTAAAGAACTGATAACTCTGATTGCTCTGCCTTATATTACTGACAGCTCCGCCTTTAAGGACTGGTTGTGCCACATTAAAAGACCGATAGCTCAGCCTTAAAGGACTGATAGCTCCACATTAAATGACTGGTAGCTCTGCCTTAAATTACTGATAGCTTCACCTTAAAGGACTGATAGCTCTGCCTTAAATGACCGGTGGTGCTGCATTAAAAGACTGATAGCTCTGCCATAATATGATTGGTTGCTCCGCCTTAAAACGATTGGTAGCTCTGTTCTTTAAAACTGATAGCTCCGCCTTAAAATGACTGGTTGCTCCACCTTAAAGAACTGATTCCTCTGCCTTACATTACTGATAGCTCCGCCTTAAAGGACTGGTTGCACCATATTAAAAGACTGACTGCTCTGCCTTAACGGACTGATACTGTAGCTCCACCTTAAAATGATTGGTAGCTCTGCCTTAAAGAACTTGTAGCTCCGCCTTAAAGGACTGATAGCTCTGCCTTAAATGATTGGTAGCTTCGCCTCAAAGAACTGATTTCTCCACCTTAAAATGACTAGTCTCTGCCTTAAATGACTGGTAGCTCCGCCTTAAAGGACAGATAGCTCCACCTTAAAATGATTGGTAGCTCCTGCCTTAAAGGACTGATAGCACTGCCTTATGCCGAGTTCAGACTGCATGATTTTAGCCCCGATTTTAGCTCGCCGACAGGTTTTGAGAAATTGGCAACAAATGCCTGAAATCACAGGCAAATTGGGGCTCGTTCACGCGAGTAATAATCACACAATATGAACTATCAAAGACGCGATCTGAGAGAATCCCGAATAAGTCGCCAATGCCTGTCAGATATTTGGCGTGCTGAATATCTGGAGCTGTCGGCGATTCAAATCATGCCGTGTGAAATGTGTTTTGACTGAAAATAACATCAGCGATCGCCTACAGCCAATGAGAGAGCAGCATTCACTAGTGTGGGTACCTGCAGGCCAGCGGGAGGTTGAGGGAGAAGTTAAAAGCGCTCATTTTCAGTTTATTCTGACACAATAAATGGAGGGAAAATTTGTGTAAATTTGGCAGGAGCCCCGAGTCTGTTTGACGTGTCATGTGAGCAATATCACAACCCAACCCGGTCAAAAAATAAAACAGTTGAGGAGAAATTGCTAATTCCCTTCAAAGCCAGGTGGGCAAATATGTACATTTTCTACCCCATTAACTGCTTCTTTCTCGTTATGTAGTTAATAACAAAAGATATACGACGTGTTTTTGGGTGTAAGACGTAGTTTGGACAAAGTTGTCGGCGATTCTTCCTATTTTGATGTTATGCAGTGTGAAACTCCCTGTCGTCGATCCACCTTTCTGCGTAAACAAAGCAGCGACAAAACGCTAGCCCAGATAGTCATGCAGTGTGAAACCATCTGTGACACGACTACTTTGAAAATCATGCACTAAACTCGGCATTGCAAGACTGGTAGGTCCACCTTAAATGACTGAGAGCTCCACCCAAAAGATAGCTCCGCCATAAAAGCATTCCATGCGACCAGAATTGAAGAAAAGTCCTTTCAAGGCGGGAGGAAAGGTTTAGGTGTTTGATTAAAGATTATAATGACAAAATAATTTGTATTAAATAACGAAGTGTATGGATACATCGTTTCTAACAAGCACTACTATACACATATAAAAATAAGAAGAATCAATTTTGATTTCATGCTAACTTTAAATGTCTATTTAAGAGGTAAGGCATGTACGATTAATAAATAATGCATTATAAATTGATTGATAAATTGATATATTAATAAATAACAAATAATAAATTGATAAATTGTATGTACAATAAAAAAATGATAGCTAAAATAAATTTTAAAATTTACAAATGTTAGCTTAACTGAAAAATCGACCAACCCAAATCTCTTACCTTGGTCGTTTCTCTGTATGTATGGCGTTTGATTGGAGCACAGCACGTCTAAAGGGCTTGAAGACGCGTGCAGCAGCTTGTCGAGCAGCCGTTCAGACGGAGTTGAGATCCATGCTTTGTGAGTCAATATGTGACTGGACTCAGTCTTCCATCCGTGTCCAATGGCTTTCTGCTCTTTACTTTTACCATCAAACAAGTCATGCTCGCTCTTGCTCTTCTGCGACCTGTGCGCTAAATGTCCGACCACGTGACCTCCGCTGGTTCTGTGGGCCAGAGAGTTTACCAGTAAGGATTTTCCCAGAGTGATTGGTGGAAGACTCTGTGTGCGGATGGGTGGGAGAATGGGGAAGTCCTTGCAGGATGTGTCTTCAACAACGTGGACTTTCTCAGAGTCGTTGGTTCGCTTTCTGGCAGTAGAGCTGTTTTCGCTCTCATCTCTGGAGATCGGCTCTGCCACACAGTCGAACATGGTGAAGATATCGTCCACTTCAGATGTCTCTTCTTTGAGCTGACATTCTAGACTCGAGTCTGTCTGCTGACAAGGATGCAGATCTTTTTTCTTCTTGCTGAAGATGTGGTTTAGCATGCGAAACTTGCCCTCCTTGCGTATTGAAGGGTCACTGTTCTGAGCATGCAGTGGCCTGCTGGATTCAGACCTGTGGACAAAATGATCCAAATCAATGGTCTCAAACTCTATTCCTGGAGGGCTGCAGCTCTGCACAGTTTAGCTCCAACCACCTCCAATTCTACCTGCTTAACAGTCACTAGTAGTCTTGAACACCCCGATTAGTTGGATCAGCTGTGTTTGACTAGGGTTGGAGCAAAACTGCAGAGCTGCGGCCCTCCAGACAGGGCTGGATTAACCAATGGGCATTATGGGCACAGGCCTTGCAAGGGGAGCGAAAAAAAATGCCAATTTTGGAGTGTCTATTTAGGCAAACTGCAAATAGCGCACATTTGTTGGAATAAGCTAGTTGAGTGACTCCCGCCCATCACTGTTTGATTGACAGAGACAACATAACTAAAGTGGGCAACTGACAGCAGCGTAAGTGGCGTAGCTCGTGAAGAGTATGGCAACATGTTTTGACGCGATCGATCATGAAGCCGGTTCGAATCCAGCATCTGATGAACACATTCTTCTTTTTCCCCCCACTACATATCAGATTTTGCCTACTGTTCATCACGAGGAAGACAAGCAGGAATCATTAACAAGTGTGTGTATTAGGAAACGTCATGGTTACTTCCGTAACCCACGTTCCCCGAATAGGGAACGGAGACGTGTGTCTGAATCTCAGACAATGGGAGTTGTCAGACGACCAATCACTTCTGAAGATAAGAAAACGGGCCAATGAAATGACAATTGCATTGGCGGAGCTTCGCTCCACAGCTGAACCTGATGAGCTCGTTAGGGCTATATCAGTCAGCTGCGGAGGAGCTCCTTCAGAATTGCCTGCTGAAGAGCCGATCACTCAGCTCCCAGCTGGAGACTCAGGTGCTGTGGCAGAGGAGACACACGTCTCCGTTCCCTATTCGGGGAACGTGGGTTACGGAAGTAACCATGACGTTCCCCTTCATATGGGAACTCCGACATGTGTCTGAATCTCAGACAATGGGAGACTGTATGGAAAACGCCACAGCAGCTAAGCCCGTCACGCTCCTGATGTGCAGATTGCCAAGCAAAGCGTGAGCGCACTGACATCACCAAAAGCGCAACCTTCCAACGTCCCTAGGCCCTTAATTACCATTAACATGGGAATAATTATTTTATTATCGGGAGTCGTAATTTGCCTTCACCTAGCTAATATAGACTAGGAATTTTTTGAATACGACAGTACGTTGGGAAAGCGTCAGTCCCCGAAGGGGGAGGACGCTGCGGAGGTCATCTGCTACCCTCCAAGGGGGAGCTCGATGACAACAAAACATATGGACTAGCCCTAATTAGGGGGAGTACTACATACGATAGGCTGGTTAGCTGTTAGGGAAGACACGGGACCACCTAAAAAGAGGGGGGAACACCGTGGTAGAATGCATATGGCATCACCAAAAAAGGGGATTGCACATAGCTGGCACCGAACCTCAGTATGCGGGTTGACCACAAGGGGGCATACCAGTACAACACACTGAGCCATGCACTTGACTCCTCCGCTGAGTCAGGTGCTGGGGGCCTCGGAGGAATTCTCTAGGGTTTACCTGAAAAGGGAAACTTACTAGTAGAATAGAAAAGGCGCACGCATCTCCGGGTTAGGGAGCCTGGCGCAGCAAGCGTTTGTTGACACAGAGCTTAATTTCCTCCCAATTGACCGGGGTAATCCGGTAACTGGTAGGAAACCAACTCTACTCGAGGATATAATCTCGAATGTGTTAGGTGTCACCCAGCCTACAGCTCTAAATCGGTTTAAGAGGCGCTGCGCATTCACGCCGAAAAGTAGGCACTGCTTATATTATTATTATTATTGATAAAACAAGTGCACTCTCCTCCGGGGAACACAGCTCGCCCTAGCTAATGAAGCGAGGGTGATGGCATAATTAAAATAGACCAACCTCTGCTTTGACACAGCACTTCCCTTCTGCTAATCATAACCGAAAAGAGCTGCTTAGTCTCGTCACGTTAAGCGCAATGCGCGGACATAGCAATGAAAAAGGCTGGGTCTGCCTCCTCCGCGGGCAGCACTTGCAGGTTCCTGACCTCATATAAAAGGTAAAAGGTTAGGAGCCTTGGCACAAGGTGAACCGAGGTCTCAGGTAAACGTGAGAGTAGGTCGGTCCGAATTACTGGCACAATTCGCTGACCGAAAATGCCACCGGAATCCTGACCCTCCTGATACCAACGCGATCAGCAGAGCTGTCTAAGGACAGAAAATTTATAGATACTGAATCGAATGGCTCAACGGACCTAATCATAACCGCTGGGGCTATCTAGAGATCCCAAGAGGGTAAGCGAGGGGGCGGGGATGCACTTTACATCACACGCCATGCGCCTCTGAGAAACCGGCTGATGAGGTTATGCCCTCCCAGCGCGCGTCCATTCCCGGGGAGAACCGGGATGTCCACACGCCAAACCTTCAGTGTGGAGGGAGACAGCCTTCGCTCCAGCTACCTTGAAGGAAGAAAACACAACACTGATCTGGCATGTTCGGGGATTTTCTCTAAAAAGAAACTCCATACAACGAATAGACTCCACTACAGGACGTAGGCATGCCTAGTAGGGTGCTCTAGCCTGACGTGACGGTGTTAACCATCGCACTGATGGGTCACCTGAGTCCTCCGCGCTCTGTCTAGAAGCTCATCCAAGGAGGTTCCAGAACCCTGCACGGGTGCCAGGGGTGCCCATCCCAGAAAAAGGAGTGCTTTTTCCAGGGAATTTTGTCAGGGAGGGCCATCACGAGGAGTGTGAGTCCGTAAACTCGGGTCCGGTTGGGCCAAGGAGGCGCAACGAGCGATACCCCCTCCTCGTCTCCCTAACCTTGCACAGAGTCTGTGCGGGCAGGCTCACTGGGAAACGCATATGCGTAAACCCGAAGCCAGCTGAGAGCCAGCGCATTTGCAAAGCAAGGAAAGCAGCTAGCGAAGGGCCGCTCGGGAGAAACAGCAGGATGACCTGGGCTTCTCTGAAGCGTGCCCACATCAGCTGGCATACCGGGGTGGAGTCTCCGTTCTCCCGGAACGTAACTGTCGTGAGAGCGAGTGCGCTGGCACGGAGAGCTCGTACGGGATGTGAACGGCGCGCAGCTTTAGCCGCATGACTCCAGAGGAGCAGATGGCGAGCGAGCTGAGACATGCGGTGGCAGCGCGCATCACTCAAACGGTTGATACACGCTATCGCCGCTGTGCTGGCCGTCCTAACCAACACTTGTTTCCCTCTCCCGCTTCGGTAGAAACCGGCGGAGAGCGAGAAACAATGCCAACAGCTCCAGGCAATTGGAATGCCAATGCAACCGAAGTCCGGTTCACGAAACTACAGCTGCATGCTCGGTACACACAGCCCGCCAGCCCGTACTGGAAGCATCTGTCAGAATGACAGCATGGCTGGACACTTGTTCTAAGGGCACCCAGGCCCGTAGAAGGCAAGATCCCTCCCAGGGCTGAAGGTGCGGAGACACAGCGTAGTGATGTCCACTCGGTGCGTCTCCGTGCGCCATGTCCATCTAGGGACCCGATCGCGAAGCCAGCGCTGAATTGGTGTCATATGAACCATTGAGCGGCATGATAGCGGCTACAATGTCATATGCCCAGGAGCCTCTGAATAATTTCAGTGACCAATCAACCCGCCGAATTAATCCGACAGGGCAGCGCCAGCCCAGCGCGCTAAAAGCGCACCGAAATGCAGACCGAGTCCAGCTCCAACCCGAGATGAGAGGCTCTACCGCGGGGGAGAGTCTGCTCATACTCGGTTGACCCGAAACCCGAACGGGCCGAGGCGCCAGAGCACCAGGTCCCTGTGCATAGTCGACCAGTTCAGAGATCTGATAATAAAAACAGTCAATGAATAGTCAAAAATGCCGAAGCGCGTGCGCCAAGAGGCACAGGGCATCCTCCACGCATGGAGACAGGGAGAGCCCGCAGGGGAGGACTGTACTACCATGCTCGGCCCCCCGTCACACACCTGAATAATCACAGTATAAGGAGGGAGAGAGCGAGACATGGAGTGAGCGTCCTTCAGGTCCATAGCTGCAACCAATCCCACGGACGGACGCACTGGGGGATGCGTTTCTGCATGAGCATCCCGATCGTCATCCTGAATGGATGACAGATCGAAACGCGCAGATAGGATTGGTATAACCCACCGCTCTCTGGGTACGATGAAGGGGGCGTACCCACTCTTCATCTCGGCTGGAGGACTGGCTTGATTGTATCCTTCGCCAGGAGGATAACAATCTTCTCACGCGAGACAGGGGGTGGCATAGCGATGATCGCTTACACACCCGTGAACTCGGGAGGCCAATAGCGAATTAAACGCATAGCCGAGTCTGACCATCCGTGTGGGCTACTACAACGGGCTGAGCAGCGCTAACCAAACTGACAGAGCCCGAACGAGCAGCACCACCGAAAGATCGCTGACGCACCCGCGGAGGGGCAGCTTCGGGATGGGGGGTGCTCACCCCGGGAAGCGGAGCGTCCCGAGGAAGAGGTGAAAATAAGAGATTGACTCTTACCTTCCTCCCAGGATCCCGCGAAGAGGCTGGAGGTGTGAGAGAGGGCTCATCCTCTGGCACCCTCGAGCCCGTGGCGAAGTGCACCAAGGCTGAGAGCTGGAAGGCAGCGCGTCCCATGCTGGCAGCCATTGGGCTTCCACACTCAGAGGGAGGAAAAGCAGCTCTTTTCGGATCGCTACATTTATTCGCGGAAAAGCCCCGGCCTCCACCGGGGAAAGAACGGTTCTCCTCCTCTCCAAGTGGCCCATCTCAGGTTCGCTTCGCGATCCAAGCATGGATTTAACGGCGACCTGTGACGGGAGCGTCAACTCCCCGCGGGTTTCAGTTTCCCATTCGGGAACCGCGGGAAGAGCGCACTCGGCGACGAACAGCCAGCGCGGACGGGTCTGATGGGGAGAGCAGTTTTCCGAGCCCACCAAGGAAGACCCGCTCAATCACGCACGGCCGAACTTTCACCACCGAGGACTCCTGGGTAAAGTCCCCGACAGCGTCGCCGAGGAGGCCTGCCTGGGATATGGGTGCACTAAGAAAGCGTACTTTGTCAGCGCAGCACATATTTGCCAGGGTAAGCCAGAGTGGCATTTCCGGACCACTATGTGGCCATCGTCCTCCCCAGGGCACGGGCGGCCGACTTAAAAGGTCATGAGAGCATAGTCGATCGCCGTGCAGTGCTTTCGCATAAGCCTGGGGAAGAACCGCCCCCGTGCAGCACAGCCAGGAGGCCGTGGGGCAGGGCAGAAGCGGCATGGCCCGCAGCAGTGTGGGCTCTGGCCGCTAAGGACACAGATAACCCACCCGCCTTGGACGGGGGTCTCAGCTTACCCCTCCAAGTGGCGTCGGAGCGCATAGAGAGGAGCGAGGGGTCCGCGGGCCCGAAGGCGGCGGATAAGCCCCCACTGTAACCCTCAGGCCTGCCCGAGTGCTAACCGCTTAGCGGGGAGCATCAGGGGTGACTCGCCCTAATGTAAGGGTTTGCCGCAACCTCAGTTGCGTGCGCACCACCTGGGGAATAGCATCGTACCCCTGGCCGCCTCGCCATCAGGGGAGGTGAAGGCAGAAGCGCACCCAGACCGGGCGGAGAAAAACGCCCTCTATGCCAGTGTGTGCTCGCTGTGCGCCCCTGGGAAGAAGGGGACGGGAGCTGGAAGATTCATCTTACATCAGCCCGCATGTCACACCTTCTAGTCGGTCCGGCAGTGGGACTGGGGGACAAGCCATCTCCAGCCACACCGCCGAAGCAGCCCAGGAAGCGCAGCTATTATGTTGGATTCGAGAACCGTGACAGCGCATTGCATCCCGTAGGATGCAAGCGCGCCCGGTCTGTCATCTGAGCATAACAGCTCGCCCTCCGATGTCGCGATGAACCTTTGATCTCTGGAGTCATCAAGCGGAGGCGCGGGCATCCCGGGGGATGAACCGCGCAACCACTCGAAGCCTGGATGGGGCATGCTGGAGGAGTGGGGGGTCCGCAGGCCCGAAGGCGACGGATAAGCCCCCACTGTGATCCTCAGATCTGCCCGCGTGCTAACCGTTTTCACGGGGAGCAACGGGGGTGGCTGAAGCCGCGATCTCAGCCATGCAACAGCCATGCCCTCACAGTGAGGACATGAGCTGTCCGCGGGCACCGCATCAACACGTTGGACCCCCAGCCTGTGATGCAATACCCGCGCCCATCATCCCGAGATAGGAATCACCGCATCCAGAAACGCACAGTCAAGCGTCTTGAAAAAGACGTCGATGACTGTGTTGCTCTCTTAGGGAATCTGCCTCTTTAAATGGAAACTGCTCTTTTGTGCACACCAGCGAAACGCCCAGGGGACAGGAAATCCCAGATCGACTGCCGCTGTTGCGTCTTCCCCCGCACTGGTGAGTAAAACTGTTTTCAATCATGAAATCAGGTTTGGCAGATAGCGTGTCTTCAGTCTCGTGATCGGGTCTGAAGCAACAATTCTGAAGGAGCTCCTCCGCAGCTGACTGATATAGCCGTAACGAGCTCATCAGGTTCAGCTGTGGAGCGAAGCTCCGCCAATGCAATTGTCATTTCATTGGCCCGTTTTCTTATCTTCAGAAGTGATTGGTCGTCTGACAACTCCCATTGTCTGAGATTCAGACACACGTCGGAGTTCCCATATGAAGGGGAACACTAAGATTCATAAAACTGGATTGGAGAGGTGTTATATCTAAATGATATGCATTGTAAGTTTTTAGAAATTATACATTAAAAATACCCTGAAATATACATTTTAGTACTGCTTCAGTGAACTTGAACAAGTATATTAAGAGCCATTAATTTTCACCAGTTTTATTAGTATTTTTCTTCTTCAAAGTGTGCTTTAAATGCTTTAAAAATAAGCTAAATCTTTGTAGACTACAAATATATGTACTGTATATCATTTATTTTAAAAATGTAGGCAATACATTATAGATTAATTTTATATATATATATAATTATTAGTGTGGAGTTTGCATGTTCTCCCTGTGGTTTCGTGCGTTTCCTCCGGGTGCTCCGGTTTCTCCCACAAGTCCAAAGACATGTGGTATAGGTGAATTGGGTAAGCTAAAATTGTCCGTAGTGTATGAGTGTGTATGGATGTTTCCCAGAGATGGGTTGCGGCTGGAAGGGCATCCGCTGTGTAAAACAAATGCTGGATAAGTTGGAGGTTCATTCCACTGTGGCGACCCCAGATTAATAAAGGGACTAAGCTGAAAAAAAGAAAATGAATGAATAAATATATATATATATATATATATATATATATATATATATATATATACAGTCATACATACACACAGGGTTCTATTTGTTCTAACTTGTTTTTACAATATGTCTGATACCTGATGCTGTAAATTAGAGTAAGGCAAGTTTGTAGGTCTACTTGTAGGCATGCAGGCAAGTTTGGAGATTTAACAATACAGAGAATAATCCTCTCTGTGGATTTTGTAACTTTTCCACATTTATTTTGATGCTCAAGCAGTAACATTACGCACTTAAGAAATATTTTATTATAAAAGGTACATTGCATCATAAATTATAGTAAAATAAACTATTATATCAAAACTTAATTTGGATGCTTGACTTAAACAAGAGATGTCCGAACTAGAGTTAAAGTTGGCCCATGGTAACCTTTGATTTGGTCCACCATTTCATCTGAGAAGAGAGGGAGAATGATGGACATTGTTTTGTTTGTTTGTTTCATTGTTGAAAGCTGACTGAAATTAATGGTTTCAATTAAATGGTGTAAATGAATCAGATTTTGTTTAAATGTATGTACAGCACCTGACAATGCAAAGACTTTGGTGAGCAAATCAAGTCAAAGGCAGATTCAGTTTTACTAATGAATTCAGCATTGAACTCCACTTGTGTTATAAAAGTGATTCATTCATTCATTCATTCATTTTCTTTTCGGCTTAGTCCCTTTATTAATCTGGGGTCGCCACAGTGGAATGAACCGCCAACTTATCCAGCATTCGTTTTACGCAGCGGATGCCCTTCCAGCCGCAACCCATCTCTGGGAAACATCCATACACATTCATTCACACTTATACACTACGGACAATTTAGCCTACCCAATTCACCTGTACCACATGTATTTGGACTTATGGAGGAAACCGGAGCACCCGGAGGAAACCCACGCAACCACGGGGAGAACATGCAAACTCCACACAGATATGCCAACTGACCCAGCCAGGGCTCGAACCAGCGACCTTCTTGCTGTGAGGCGAATGCTCTACTCACTACGCCACCGTGGCGCCTATAAAAGTGATTGTTTATGTTTTTATTGCAATAAGTTACTCAAATAAGTTATACTGCCTTAGTTCACACCATTCACATTAATGTTTTATATTTATTTTGAAATATTACATAAATGAAGAAATTACCTATGACAACTTAAATATAATATAGTTTGGTATATGTAGCTTCAGCTCTCAATGGTATTTGTTTTTGACCCCTTCAAACGCAAAAGTTTGGGTACCCCTGGCTTAAACTGATGCAAAGTAGTGATATCAAGGCAATTCAAATTCAAAAACCATTTAAAAGTATTTAAAGCAACTTTCGATACAGGCCCATTTGCCAAATTACAAATTAATGTAAACAAATTTAATACAGGTTTGCATGTCATTATTGTTTCCTCTGAGAGTGGGATTTGGTGTAAAGATACATGTAGATAGTACTATATAGATACTTACACTACTATATAGATTCATGTTACAAATTATAATTGCCTGATGAAAAAGTCATTTCATAACTGGTTGTGTGCTTTCTTTTCAGATATTCTGAGCTGGCAGAAAAATGTGAGCACAGTATTTGGCTGGTTGTCTCAAAGAGGTTCGCGGAGGATGTTAAGGTGCATATATCTTTCAATGCTCGTCCTTTATAAAACTGCAATGCAGGTCCCAAGGAGTTTTAAACTGCTGGCAGGTTATGGGGTGGTTGGCACTATTTGATGAAGGGGGCCCATTTATAATGTGAACTGAACACAGCAAGCTCATATACATCAGCTCAGCCAGATTACTAAATTCAAGGCAGGCCCAGTGGACCAACATTTTGCCAACTCACTGGGGTGTTTGCTTTCCAACTTGATCTTTGAGTCTAGTTTAGTCCACTGAAATTCAAGTCTAGGTTGACTTATGTTAAACCTACTGTTAAGCCCGACTGTTAACGCATACATTTAATTTAGAATTTGAAAAGAAATAAAGCAAGTAAACACAAACCTGTTTTCAGTGGAGAGGAGTTTGATGCAGGCCGTATGTCCGCAGTACATGGCGTATGTGAGTGGCGTATTCTCGTTGATATCTCGAGGGCTGGGCTCCACTCCCAGCTCCAACAAAACCTGCACACAGTCATCTTTACCTGCTGCAGCGGCCCAGTGAAGAGGGGTCCTGGCAGGAAAACACACATTGTGTACAATAAACATTACATCATTACAGTAAACAGGACTCAGATTCTGTTTTTAAACACATAGAATGGAAATTGGTATATAATTAGAAATAACTGAATAATCCCCTAGTTAAGTGTGATGTCACGTGAAGCAGCTTCTGGGATGAAGTGCTCTATCAAACTGTACATGGAGGCTCAACAAATAATAATAATAACTGTTTATAAAGCGATGTAATACTTAAAAAAAATAAGTAAAAAAATTGCAATATATATATATATGTGTATGTATGTGTATATGTATATTGCGTTTTTTGAAAGTATATATATACTTATATATATATATATAACCACTGCATGGTTCAAGAGACTCAATTCCGATTTGTTACTGTGGAGCACTACAAAACTGTAGTGAATGACGTCAACTCTGATGCTCCCAAACCTTAAATCTCATACATGAGGACTAAAAAAGCTTTTATATTGTCATGTAGCGCTACTATTTAAGCATGTTTAATGAGAGAGAGAGCTCAACATCCACCACGTAAACAATATAAAACTGTTGCATACATCACGCCATGGACAAGACATTTAAGTTACTGGTTTAAAAAGACCTAGATTAAAAGAAGATGTCCAAATGATAACTTTTCGGCTGTAAACTATAGTAAAACAAATGTCAAAAAACAAACAAACAAAGAAACCCTGCAAACACGTTCAATACAGGAATGGAGAAAAGAGCGCTCTTTTATTATCAGCTGTCAGTCAGCGCCCGCTCTTTTTTTCCTGCTCATTGTGCCTTTGCCGTTGCTGTGTAAATGCAGACAACCGGATACGAGTCACTTTTAAAAAATGATGTAAACAGGTCATAAAAAAAATCAGATACAGGCACAAAATCGGAATTGACCATCAAGATCTGAAGTGTAAATGCAGCCTTACAGGTAATCTCCTAGCTAATGTGACTTTCTCAATTTGGTTAGAACGATTGTGCTTTGACAAGGGATCTACTCAATTTGTTCAAATGTTTTTTGACGACTGAAATTTTGCATGTGTTTATTTTAGAAGACATCGCGACAAGGAGACTAAAAAGGAGCAGTTTTGTGAAGCAGGTATTCGTGTAGGGCCACAGAGTGTTCACAGCATGTCGAAAGGCAAAATGTAATGTAAAAAAAATTTAATGACTGAATGCACATTTTATTGTGAAATTTGCAGTGCATGTTTATAATGAGGCAACAAACACATGTACACTACTGAGTATAAGCGTCTAATGCATATTTATGCATAATGTCATATCACTCAGCTCTTTTTTCTTGAGTGAAAGGATGCCAATAAACATCAAAAACTCCCCTTTTTATACAGAGGGTGACATTAATTCCTGCCTGTGTTTTCATATATGTTAAAACCACAAAATTCAACCTTAAACGTATCTATATTTCTACATCTACATCCTATATTTCATCTACTACACATTAAAAAGAGGTAAAAAAATTTCTGGTGGCTTAAACATATCTCACTCACTCCTTCAAGTTGAAATGAACATCTCCACCACTTCATTTGAAAAGATTTAACAAGGAATCTCATCAAAATAGCAAACAAAATATTACGCAACACGTTACTGTACCGTTCATCCACGTCTAAGGCTTGCAAGTTGGTCTCAGGAATGCGAGAGAGTTCATAGATGATGTCACTGAAACCTGCAGCGGCAGCGATGTGAACGCAGGTCTTCCCGTTCTCGTCATCGTAATTGATCACAGAGGAACCCAGATTATGCTCAAGAATAAGAGAACACATCAGCCGGCTGCCACTCTGACAAACAGTTAAAAGCAATGAAACATAAGTAAATAACCCACCCGGAGTGTATATAAAAAATTTACAATAAATAATGAATTACTTCATCAATACAAAGCAAAACGTATCTTTGCTGCATCATTAGCATTTATACAGCAAATTACATCAATGAGAAAACAGCAGTTAATAAAACCATTCCAGTCAAGTCACACGTTTATTCATATGAAACTTTATATAGTAGCTTGTATTAAACTAAAGTTATTAAATATTAAAGCAAGCAGTTTTACAGTTTTAACCCTTACAGTATGTACTGTTGGGGATGTTTTCATCCACTCGGGGGTGATTTTGAGTCTTAATTTGACCAAAACTGTCTCTGTGTTTCAGCTAGCAGAATGATTTTGGGTGACAAGTCTTATTTTGATACATATTTTAAGAAAATAATTTGAATAAACAAATAAAAAAAATAAATAAATAAATAAAAAACCTCAACAATACACTCTCTCCAAATTTACTGCCTATTTGTTATATTCAGGATGAAAACATTCCACTAAAATAAACTGCTGTAAAAATGCATCAGATAAATATTTTTTTCAATGATTTTTTCGTGTAAATCTGTTAATCAACCTCAGTCCTGATCAAAACTACTAAATTGCTTTAAAAAATTACAGGATTTTAACTCTTTTATTGCCAAATTCATAAATGATGTAAATGACGTATTTTCGATATAAAAAGTAATCGTGGACTGGATTTTTTTAACCGGACATGTGAAACAACGTTGCCTTTGATGCAGTTTTTTATTAATTTTCTATTTTTTTTTCATCCTAATTTTCTGTTGATGGCTTGGTGGTTGGTGGTTTTTGCCCCATTGACTTCCATTATAACCACATTTTTTTGACTGCAAACTATGATGCCATATAATCATGCATTTTTGATTGTTTCTGGTTTTCCCTGTTGGGAGGAGGTAAAATTTCTAATGCTTACTGTTGATCAAAGTTGGCACAATTAACCCTTTAGATAGGCATGTGCAAAATCAGCTTATTTTCTGGATTCTATATGGAGTATAACAGCAAATTAAAGTGTGTGAAAGTGACCTTTGAGCACTTACCTTGATGTGTCTGAGAAAAACAAAATATGCATCTCGGCTGTCAGAACTACATGGAGTAAATAAAAACAAAGACTGTGTATTTATGCACAATCAATTTTAGTTATAATAGAAGTCAATGAGGCAAAAACAGCCACCCACAGTAAATTAGGGAGAAAAAATTAAAATCTAACAATGCATCAAAGCTAATGTCTTTACTAATCATTCACATGTCCAAGACTGTGATAAATGTAAAAGACAACAAAATCCAGTCCACCATTACTGTAATTGAAATTACATCATTTTCTGTGTTTTTTTTTTTTTTTTTTACCAAATGATTGTGAACTTGGCAATTAAACAGTTAAAATCCTGTAGTTTTTTAAAAATGTTTAGTAGTTTTGATCAGGAATGATGTTGATTAATAGATTTATGCAAAAAAAAAAAGTGAAATGTCAAGCGGAAGGTGTGCACGGTCCAAGCACGCCCATAATCGGCACTTAAACAGAGACACAATGACAACACACAGGACTAGACAGAGCTAGTGTCCCGACTCTGCCACCAAAACAAGAATTAACAAGACTGGAGTGGCAGAACCCTGACATGATCAGCTATTAACAGTTATTTTGTGACTTTCCTTTATTTACAGTTGTGAATTGCATTATGGGATGTTGATCTCAGCTCTGTCAACTTTTGATGTTGAAAATTCAACTCTACAGTTTAACAAAGTGACTTTTTTGTATGTTTGAAACAATGTAATGTGTAATGTAGAGAGAAATAAGTCTGTTCAAGAACATCAGAAAATCATCCTGAACATAACAAAAGGGTAGTCCATTTAAACAGTGCACAAGGGTTAAACATAGAGGGAAAAGAGTCACACTTTCATGTAATTGTTATGGACCAATGATAGCTCAATGTTTTTTAAGAGTTTCCAGAACATTTTCTTTAGCAAACTGTTTCAGACTACTAAAACAAACTCCAAAAAAAACCTTTGGTTAAGATTACATCACAAAGGTTCTCACTTTCACTTGAAGTATGTTGGAGTCATGAGAAATTTTCATGTGATTTTAAACTCTTCTAAAGTGTATTATACTGTATTTATTTTATAGTTTTTACTACCCTTTGCTAATGAATGCTACAGCATACTGTTGTAGCAACTATAGTTAACTAATATTGTAGTATAATTTAGCTTTTCTGCACTGGGTAACTGTTTATGTCGCTAAAGTTGTTGTTGTGTTAGCATAGCATCTACAGAGTTAGTGCAAAAGATTATTCAATTAATTTACTATGGTATGGTTCAAAAACATTATAAACTAGTATAGTACTGTTACAAAAATGACTATTTAAAATTTCCCGTTGGGTAAAAGTGTCTACTCAATGAATATATTTAAACGCTACTGCAAGCAATAAAACAGCTCACCACTGCCACCTTTTGACTCAAAACAGTACAGACTGAAGCCAAAGTCCCCTGAATTAAAGAAGAAGGTGATATTTTTCTGTTAAATCAGTCATCGTAAGATCAAGATTGGTACCTGCACAGCCCAATGAAGAGCTGTTTTAAAGTCCTTGTCCACAAGTGTTGGATCAGCTCCTTTCTGCAGCAGGGCCTGTGAATGCTCTGGTCGGTTGTGGAAGCAAGCCCAGTGAAGAGCCGTCATTCCCTGCAAAACACAACCAGACGGTTACACTGGACCTGCAGCCTCAGTCTCAGACATCAATTAAAACAGTTACAATGTATAGTACCCATCCCCCCCTGTGTATTCTGTCATCATTTATTCCATCTGATTTGACTTTCAGCTGAACACAAAAGAAGATATTTTGAAGAATGTTAGTGGGGAAAACTCCTATTGACTTCCATAGCATTTGTTGTTCCTACTATGGATGTCAGTGGCTGCTTGTCTCCATTATTCTTCAAAACATCGTCTTTTATGTTCAAAAGAATACAGAAATTCTTTAAGTTTTAACCTCTTGAGTGAGGAAACCTTCTCATTATTATTTTAACAATCATTATTATGAGCTTAAAACCCAAATGACTGAAATACAGCTGCTCAGAATCACCTCATTGTCTTGATGATTGATTTCACACAGTGTTGACTGCTGTAGTAGAACAGCCATGAGCCTTGAACAAATAAGCACAACACACATGTTTAATACTCAATAAATGCTACACGTACAGTTGGATTTTATAAGACAATGTGGAAGAGATAATCAGTGAAAAAAACAGTAGTACAGGAGTTGATGTATCAGTCAGGCATTTATTGGATGGTCATTGGAAAAAGCTTGTTGTCATGAGTTGTAAAAGGAAAATTCATTTCGGAGGCAGAGGTTATTATATTTTGACGAAAACTGTAATCATTTTTGGAATGCTGGGTCCTGATAAATCAAGCAAGTAAATATTGTCGATAGGGCTGGGTGATGTCGACCAATTTGGCATTGTACGATGTCTAATGTGAAACATTTCGATGGACGGTGGCATCGTCGTCTTAGGCGGCAGTGAATTTATTATTTATGAATAATTAATTAATTCATAACGAATGAATTATTTGTCGCCTACCGTTTCAACTACCTGACCCGCATGGTCTTTGCTTACCCATAACTAAATCATGAATAAAGATAAGTTACACACAAATTACCACCTGTTAATCACTGTTTCCGCGGGACTCTGGCATGATTAGGCAGAGTGATCTGTGTTGTTATAATGGCGTCGACAAGGTGCAAAGGTGCACAACTATACAAGCGTGAAAGCAAAAGACTGAAGCAGTGTATTGATGTCTCAACAAAGGAAAAAAGAGATAAAGTGGTTCCCAGCTTATATTATAAATACAGTCCCAGCTTATTTCTAGCTTATTCCCAGTTCCCAGCTTATTATTTATAAATACAGTCAAGCCCCCAGGGGTATAAATAATATCGGGCTTAACTATACAGTATATACTTTATATATTGTGTGCCAGTTCCCAGGAAGGATGGGGGTTTCACAAAACCATAAATGTTAATTTTTTTAAAGTTTTGACTTTTTTCATAATCTGAAAGCTGAATAAATACGCTTTTTGATTTATTTACGGTTTGTAGGAACAGAACAATATTTGAACGGGATATAATTATTTATAATATGAATGAATAATATGAAAAAATTACATATTGATGTATTTACGATAGGTAATAAATTATCTTTATGGATCATGATCTTTACCTAATATTGTAATGATTTCTGGCAAACAAAAAAAAAGATGACCAATACAATCTATTATTTGCTATTTCAATATATACAGTACTTGTGCTTTGTGATTCAGAGTGACATACGTTGTCTTGGATAGAAACATACACTGTGATGGAGCCAACTTGGTAAATAAGTAAACAGAAATTGCTTTGCTGTGTAACAGGAAAAGATTTTTAAGGGAGTTTGAAAATCTTGTAGTGAAGGAAGTTTAAGGCATCTAAAAGCAAATATTATTAAGTCAGTGCAAATCAGTCAACTGATTTTAATCATGCAGGTTCACAGTCATTTTAAAAGCTTTACATAGCAAATGCCTATGTAACTATATAAATTACAATGTTATTTAAAGTTATTACTATTTTTAAAGGACACTTCAAAACTATTTGGATTAACTTGGAGCAAAAAAAGATGCTCTGGAACTGGGTTTGGCTTTATTGCATCAAATATATTTCACTTTTCTCACAGTTGAATCCCAGGTCGCAAGGAATTCTGGCCCAGATTTGGCATAAGCTGGCACAGCAGGCCCAAATGTTGAAAATTGATACGTGGGCCACAAATGTTTGACCAACATTTAAAATACATTTAAATTATTTTTTAAGTAAAGAAAACCTGGGCAATGTTTGGCCCACATGCTGTATTCCAATTCACCTATAGCGAATGTCTTGGACTGTGGGGGCAACCAGAGCACCAGAGGAAACCCACTTCAAAGCAAGGAGAATATGCAAACTACTCACAGAAATGCCAACTGGCCCAGCCTGGACTCAAACCAGTGACCTTCTAGCTCTGAGGCGACAGTGCTAACCACTGAGCCACCATGTCACTATTGTAAATATATTGTTTTCTGTATGTTGAGAAATAAATGAATTTAAATTACATTAAATAATTAACTATTATTTTATATATTCTCTTATTATTAACCAAATGTCAAAGTCAGTTCAGGCCCAGTTATATAGTAGGTTATGAACTTGGCTGAGACTTGGCCCAGATATGGTCCATGTTTGGCCCTCGTCTGGAAGCCAGACTTGGTCAAGTCATGTGCTATAATTGACTGCTGCATGTGGACCAAGCAAAAGCAGATTGTGTGGGCCAGAGAAATTTTGCTATGTGGGATTGTTTTCAGTTTGGGTTTGCAATCTTTAATCCAGAGCATCTTAGCCGTGTAAGCTTGAGTGGATGAGTTACGGTGACGATAAAACCCAGTCAAAACCAACCCACCTTCTTGAGTTTGCTCAAACTAAACGTGAACTTACGCAACAAGCCTTTTGATATATCAGAGATTATTAATTGTTGTGTTAGGTAGACCATAGAAAAGAGAATTACAGTGGTCAAGCATGAACCAGTGTTTCAAAATCATTTATATTTAAGAATGAATATAAATGAGTCGACTTTGAGGAAGTGAAAGGAGGCAGAATTATTGAGAAAAGAAATGTGAGTTAGGAAGGAAAGAGAGAAGTCAAAGAATACAGCCAGCACTGTAAAAAAATATCCATATTTTGTTTTCCATATTTTGTGATTTATGTTTTTCACTATTTTTTCCCCCATTCACTCACTCACTTTCTTTTCGGCTTAAGGCTGATTTATACTTCTGCGTCAAGCTCACACGTAGGCTCTAGCGCAGCCTGCGCATGGTCGCCATGGCCTTCGCCGACGCTGACCTCTCAAAAAAACGTTACAACATGTCAAAATGACACACACTGTGGGTCACGCCGATCACTTGACGTGAAGTATAAATTAGGCTTTAGTCCCTTTATTCATCAGAAGTCGCCACAGCGAAACGAACCGCCAACTAATCCAGCATATGTTTTTACACAGTGGATGCACTTCCAGCTGCAACCCATCACTGGGAAACACACTCATTCACACACATACACTATGGACAATTTAGCTTACCCATTTCACCTGTACCGCATGTCTTTGGACTTGTAGGAGAAACCAGAACACCCGGAGGAAACACAACATAGGGAGAGCATGCAAACTCCACACAGAAATGCCAACTGACCCAGCCGAGAACAAACTGAACCAGCGACCTTCTTGCTGTGAGGATATTGTGCTACCCACTGCGCCAACATGTCGCATTTTCCCCCCATTTATTTATATTTTTGAATTGCATCATGGGACCTTTCTTCCAACAACTTTTATGCTTGAAATGTTTAAAAGGTGACTTTTATTAACATTTTATAGTTTTTCAAGAGTTCACACTTAGCTGATGAATGATAATAAAGCTTGTTTGGCATGTTGTCGCAGGGAGAGAGCCCTGAGCTTATGAGATCCTCGAGCCCTGGGCTCCCTCCCGTTTGCAGGGCGAGAGGAAAGTTTGAGCTCAGGTAGATCCCCCCTCGGCTTATTTCCAGCTAGTGACGGAACTGAGGTGAGGTGTACTCGCTAAGAGCTTGACTGTGGTATCGATTTGTGTGTTCAATTTACTTAGGGTGCGTGTTATTTGGACCGTGGGAGGAAACCGGAGAACCTGGGGAAAACCCACGCGAGCACGGGGAGAACAAGCAAAACTCCACACAGAAATGTCATCTGGTTTAGTAGGGACTTAAACCAGAGGCATTCTTGCTGTGAGGCAACAGTGCTAATCACTGGGCCACAGTGTCGCCCATCTGAAAAGGAGGGAAAGTAGGGGTGGGTAGGGGGGGGTTCTTCAAGACGAAGATGTTGAGATAAGAAAACTTTGGTTATTTATAGAGAGTTAGGAATCATCTGATTGGATAATCGATTATGAGCTGACGCTGGAACAGCTTAGAACAATACTAAGCACGTGATCCTCTCGAAATTTGTTCCTAAACAAACTTCTAAAAGTGATAGATTGTCTGGGTTTGTGATGTAAATTATGGTACAAAATCCTTTTAGTACATTTTCTGTTCTTGTACAGACTTATTTTTTCTCTATATTACTTCTTATACATTACATTGTTTCAAACAAACAAAAAAATAGCACTTTGTTAAACTGTAGAGTTGAATTTTCAACATCAAAAGTCGGCAGAGCTGAGATCAACATCCTATAATGCAATTCACAACTGTAAATAAAGGAAAGTCACAAAATATGGAAACTGATCATGTTTATAGTGTACACAGATTTGCATTACAAAATAAATCCAAGGGGAATGCAATTTTTTTCATTTACAGGATAATTTTTACTGTACTGCTTTTTATGTGGTTCACCTGTTTGCAGTATGTTCTGTTTATCTTACCTGAAGTCTGTTTCGGCAGTAGCAGCGTGTATTGGCAAGCGTCCGTTCTTATCAGGAATGTTCTGTTTTGCCCCGTTGCGAAGCAGACACACACAGCCTTCCAGCCAGCCCTGCAGGAGAGAAACAATGCCAGACAAATTACAGTCAAAGTCAACTAAAAAAAACAAGCATTCATTCTGTGGCTAGCACTGGAAGTGTGAAACTCTAAAGAATCACAATACGCTAGGGGTGGGACGGGACGCTTACTCCATGAGACGAGACACGGGATTGGGTTCACAAGAACGAGACAAGATTTTTTTCATACTATTTTTTGGAATCCTCAATAATGAAATATTAAATATATATATGGATAATAGTCTTTCATTCAAATGAAAAACAAAAATCACAAAATGCAAAACAATTTAGGTGCTTTTTAAAATGAACTTGTAATGAATGTTATTTTACTTCTATTTTAATTAATTACGCCATAAAGGACATGCAAACACTGCAAAATAGTTTTTTCTAAAAACTCTACTGACTGGACAAACTCTGAGCTACTGGATGTGAGTATGAAGTAAGGACTAGGCATGGGCTGGTATAAGATTCTGACGTATGATAATATCACGGTTTCACGGTTTGAGGGTATGGTGATTAATGCTCTGAAATATATTCCTTTCAAATATCTGGGTGAAAAACTTAAACTTTTTCCCCCTTTGAACACAATATATTTTATTTTGAGAAACATTAGGTGACACTTTATTTTGATGGTCCACTTGAGTATTAGTAGACTGTCTGCTTAATAGCTGTTGATACAGACATACAACAGACATTTAACTGACTATAATGGCTCGTTTCCACTGACTGGTATGGTACGGTACGCTTTTAAGGCCATTTCCACTGTCTAAAAGCATACCGAACCGAACCGTACCGGACCACTTTTTGGTCACCCTTTGCAAAGGGTACCAAGGGTACCAAAATGCAGAGCTAGACACGCAGCTGAACGCTATTGGTTTACAGAGATACGTCATTTGCTCGCGCAACAAGCCAGAAGGAAAACAAAGGACCCGCCACAGCCGAGAGGCAATACACCAAAATAATATAAACATATAATAATGAGCCAGGGTCAACCCGAGCTCAAACAAACCTTGTCGTCGTCTTGATGAACAGCCACAAAGCCAAGAGAAGAGCAGATTCTCCCCTGTGCCACGCAGTTTTTTTACGAGCCCGTCTTAAGCACGAGTGTTTTCGCTTTCTCACGCGCGCGTCAATATTTGAAACAACAAACTTCTTCAGCTGATGATAATAACGTGTGCTTGTTTATTGACATGCTTTTGAAACCCGATCCTTTCAGAAACAGACAAATGCTAGACTGACGTATGCAAAAACAAAGGAGAAGCCGGAAAAAACAAAGGAGCAAATTATGGTTTCAGCAAACATGAAGAAACTGCTTATCATCATCAACTTCTGGACTATTATGAACTCGGAATGAAAAAATTACTCTCTAGCAAGAGGCTACATGTGCTGCTGAAGATTAAAGTCCCTACTGTATGTGTATGAATGAGAATGCATGGGTGTTTCCCAGTGATAGGCTGCAGCTGGAAGGGCATCCACTGCATAAAACATATGCTGGATAAGATGGTGGTTAATTCCGCTGTGGCGACCCCTGAGTAATAAAGACACTAAACCGAAAATAAAATAAATGAGTTTTAAGTTCATTCATTCAT
This sequence comes from Danio albolineatus, assembly GCA_903798035.1. Lineage (NCBI taxonomy): Eukaryota > Metazoa > Chordata > Actinopteri > Cypriniformes > Danionidae > Danio > Danio albolineatus. Next base: position 2,710,391 of record CAIGQQ010037750.1, on the reverse strand, counting down.
TAATTTTCTTTTCGGCTTAGTCCCTTTATTAATTTAGGGTCGCCACAGCGGAATGAACCGCAAACTTATCCAGCATTTGTTTTACGCAGCGGATGCCCTTCCAGCCGCAAGCCATCTATGGGATAAATCCATACATTCTCATCCACACTCATACACTACGGACAATTTAGCCTACCCAATTCATCTGTACCGCATATCATTGGACTGTGGGAGAAACCGGAGCACCCGGAGGAAACCCACGCGATCACGGGGAGAACACGCAAACACCACACAGAAATGCCAACTGACCCAGCCGAGGCTCGATCCAGCGACCTTCTTGCTGTGAGGTGACTGCACTACCTACAGCGCCACCGTGTCGCCGAGTTTTAAGTTTTAAAACTGATTTATAAGTTTATCAAAATTTTACAAGATTTAAAGGTGTTGCTAGGTGGTTGCTATAGTGTTCTGAGTGGTTGCTAGGTGGTTGCTAGGGGGTTCTGAGTGGTTGCTAAGGCATTGCTAGGTGGTTTCTAGGCGATAGCTAAGGTGTTGATATGGGTGGTTGCTAGGGTGTTCGGAGTGGTTGCTAGGTGGTTCGCTAGGGTGTTCTGAGTGGTTGCTAAGTTGTTGCAGGGGGGTGTTAAACCAAAGGTGTTGCTAAACCAAAGTAAAGTTTAGTGTTTGCACAGTTTACACTAACTTTTGTACAAACTTCTTAATAATAATGATAAATAAAATATCCAGTGGAATGATTGTGGCCTTAGTTAGGCTAGTATTTGCTAATTCTCAATATTTAAACTGATGACAGAAATTAAAACACTTCAATATACAGCTCCAGTGTGAGTTTTTTTTTTTACCAGGTATGTCCCGAGAGAGAGGGACGTCCGTCCACAGGCGTCTTGTGTGTTGATAGAAGCTCCCATCTTCAGCAGCAGCTTCACCGTGTCCACCTGCCTTCCAGACACAGCATGCATCAGAGGTGTAGAGCCTGCCATTCAGACACAAAAACAGTCGATCAAATAAAACGTATGCCAGCTGTACTGTAAACTTCTTTACACATTTAAGGGGGATTTCCTCAACTGGCAACATTTTACCGGTTGTCATTTAAAACCGGGACACCTGGTCACCTCATGTGTGTAAATTATAAAGCTCAGTTCACATCATACAGAACTAACTGATTAGTGAGACTGTACTTCTGATTGGTCAACTTCAGGTTCTGATAAAAGCACAGATCAGTCTGTTTAACTGCAAACCTCACAAATTCAAGCTGACAGCTCCAAGACATTTATGACATGCGTGAAAATTATTGCTTAGTTCAGCTTATAAGTTTCTCTCACATGATATAAACCAAATCCATTTGATCATCGATGAATTACATGCAATGTTTACACAACAAATTTGCCAGTGTACATTTTACACCACAGGTGTTGAATTTAACACTTTACTGGTGGCTACATGAGTCCCACAACCTAAGTGTCCAGGTTACAAACAAGTGTTGAATATATACACCACCGCAGTGTAAAATATTTTACACTTAGAGTGTAAAAATGCACACCATATTAAATATTTTTAACACATGCAGGGAAAATTGTCCAGTGTACATATAACTCCAGAGGTGTTAAATTACACTCTCTTCTGATGTATATACAAGTCCCACCAGCCCAGTGTATAAGTTACACTTTAAAAAGTGTTGAATAGATACATTTAAGAAGAGTATATTATTTTATACTACCGTGTAGATCGTATTGACTCTGTCACCTCAAGTTCCAGTATCTGCGTTCCAGTATGGAAAGGCAACACCAGAAATGCACACTGTTAAAATCACAATTTATCCCAAATCAGTGTTAAAAACAGTAAATGTACTCTTGTGGCCCGTTTCCACTGAGTGGTACAGTACGGTATGGTACGGGTCGCTACAGGTCACCTTTATTACGCTTGCGTTTCCACTGCAAAAGGGTACTCTTTTGGTGGGCGTGGTGTACGACAAAGTTTCAGTCGACATCATTCTTGCTCGAGGAAATGTCTATAGTAAAGCTGTACAGGTCATTCACAAATTATATTAGAAGCACTTCACACAAAACAGAGGCTTAATTTTATACATAATTACTGGTGTATACATGTTCATTACTAACCTTTCTATGAACATGATCTGATTATAACTGCAGATCAATGATGTGAAATAGCCTACTGTCCGCGATTATATCAAATAAATAAATAAATGCAGCATATATGAACACATTCAGCCCCTTACAGTCTGTGATATGTTACCAATTACAGAAAAACTACACACAGCATACATTTATGCCTTATTTAGGTTAAAAAAACACAAAATATAGCCCACAGTCAGTGCAAACCTCTCATCTGTGTCTTTAATCTTCAGCAGCACATGTAGCCTCTTGTTAGAAAGTAATTCCGTCATTCCGAGTTCATAATAGTCCAGAAGGTGATGATGATAATGGTTAAACGTAGCAGTTTCTTCATGTTCGCTGAAAAAATAATTTGCTACTTTGTTTTTTCCGGCTTCTCCTTTGTTTTTGCACACGTCAGTCTCGCGTTTGTCCGTTTCTGAAGGGATCGGGTTTCAATAGCACGTCAATAATCAAGCGCACGTTATTATAATCAGCTCAAGAAGTTTGTTATTTCAAATATAGACGCGCACGCGAGCGCAAGCGACAAATCGAAACTACGGGGCAGAGGGGACAATCTGCTCTTCATCTTGGCTTTGTGGCTGTCCATCAAAACCACAACAAGGTTTGTTTGAGCTTGGGTCGACCATGGCTCGTTATTATATGTATATATTATTTCAGTGTAATGTTTCAGCTGTTTATTTAAACATGGCGGTTCCTTTGTTTTCATTTTGGCTTGTTGCGTGAGCGAATGACGTATCTCTGTGAAGCAATAGCATTCAGCTGCGCATCTAGCTCCGACTTTTGGAACAGTGGACAGACAGTGGAAACGGCCATAAAAGCGTACCAAACTGTACCGTACCGTACTGTACCACTCAGTGGAAACATTGGATTTTAACACTATAACTCTACAGGGGCTTACACCAGAAATTCAACACCTAATAATTTGCTGTGTACCGATGGGGGAAAAAAATTATGTACAAGCAAATAAGTATTAGTAACTGAAAAAGTCACTGCACAGTGTTGCCAAGCTGTACACATTTTAAAAGACTTCTCAACAAACCAGGAGAACTGAACTAAAATTGTGAACACACCCTATTTAAGTTGCGCTTCTGCCAAGTCCACTTTATTATCACAAGGGTCAAACCTGAGCTTTAAATGCAAGATAAAAGTTGTGTGAAAACTACCTTCACCATCACAGCACTCGAGGATGGAGGGGTCTTCTCGTATGACGGCGGTCAGCGTGTTGACGTCACCATTCGCTGCTGCCTGGTAAACCACATTCAGATCAACCTCCTCAGCAGCTTCTGGAAGGAAAATACATTAAATAGATCATTCAAGATAACATCAACTCTGCTGCTTGTTGGAACAAGCAGCAGAGTTATGCTGTTTGTTCCAACTACTTATTTGAAATGAGCTGACTCATCACAATTCTTGAGGGTTTTTTGGGACAGCTAACAGTTTTTTCCAACTGCTTACAACCGTTTTCATAACCATGTCACCTTTTTTCAAAACTGCACACACAAAATGCAAAATGCTTCACATCTCCTTCAAAATGTAGCACTACATTTAAAGGGCACATATTTTACCATTTTTTTATATTTAAAGAGCCCCTATTATGGGTTTTTGAAAATGAGCTTGCATGCAGTGTGTACCATAGCTGTAAGTGAAGTGAAATATCCAGCTAAGGCTTAAATCTGAAAGTGCACAGTTTTAAAGCTATTGATTCATCCATAAAAGAGTCGACTTATAGTTCCTCAAACGAATCGCCGTGCTTACGAGTCTTTAGCCGTTTTGGCATGACATGAACACGAAACATAACCCGCCCATTTGTGCGCACGCAGCCCCGGGAACACAACGGAAATGTTTCAAGAGGACCCAAAAACATGACGGACCCAGCTGAGATACCGATGTGTCATTGTGCCGTGACTGTTGTTCAGTGAAGTGATTAGTGGTCTTTGAAAGGTGAGTTGTTTTTTGTTTATTTTAATATCCTGTGTATACGATTCCGTTGTCTTTTGTAAATTATCAGTCTAATTAACGATTAAACATGTGTTATTGAATAAATTAACTACATCCGTATCTCAGCTGGGTCCGTCATGTTTTGGGATCCTCTTGAAACATTTCCGTTGTGTTTTGACCAATTTGCTGCACATTTCTTCCATTGTTTGTGTTCTGACCAATTTGCTGCACATTTCTTTCATTGTTTGTGTTTTGACCAATTTGCTGCACATTTCTTCCATTGTTTGTGTTCTGACCAATTTGCTGTGTTTCTACCGTTGTGTTCTGACCAATTTACTGCGCATTTCTTCCGTTGTTTGTGTTTTGACCAATTTGCTGCGTGTTTCTTCCATTGTTTGTGTTTTGACCAATTTGCTGCGCGTTTCTTCTGTTGTGTTCTGACCAATTTGCTGCACATTTCTTCCATTGTTTGTGTTTTGACCATTTTGCTGCGCGTTTCTTCCGTTGTTTGTGTTGTGAATATTTGCAACAGGTGTGCTGTCCAATTAATGAAGATCGTTTCTTAATTTGCTGGTGTTTTTTATTATTGCATATGCTTTCTTAAATTGCAGCGTGCTAAGCTCTCTCGGCCACCATACTTTTGAAAAATGGTAATGCATGTAACCATACAAATTTACGTCTTTTCATAAAAACATGCACACATACACACACACTCACACATAATATCATATAATTGAATAGTGCAGAAAGCATAAAGAACCAATTGAGGTTGAGTAAACACAAATTAAAAATAAACTGACCCTTTTATTGGTTTAAAATGTTTCATTTACGCCTATTTTAAGATATTATAGTTCAAAGTTCAACCAGCATAGTTTTGATTATTGCTCAGAATTGAATTAATTGTTCGACTGCAATAAAAAAAATCTCCAAATTCTTCCCAATAGAAAGATCTGATCGTTTATAGACCACAGTTGTCAATGACTCCTTCAAATAATTAATTTCTAAGGAGATGTAGAGTAGAATCAGCACTGATGAAATGAACGGTACTGAGAAATCATTACAGGTTTGATAGCCACTGAGAAATCAGACGTTCCTTTGGGTTTCTATATATTGTCTAGGGTGCTTGTAGGATGTTTTGCACACACAACAACACAGAGAACACAGAGAACACCTACAACTCTTCCCATCTTTACCAATCAACAATTCATCCTGGTGGTTTACCTACAGACACACAGATGGCAAACCTCACATCACGATGGCAAATGATGGGCATTGGCAAAGCCCGTTGATAACATTACCATGGCAACAGTGGCAGCGGCACTAACCCCTTGTTGTTATCAGTTCGTGTGTGTGTGTGTGCGTGTGTGTGTGTGTGCATGCATGTGTGTGTGTGGTGAGCTTTACCTTTGTGCTGCTCAAAAACAGATGAAGAGTTGAACTCCATAACAGATCGGATGCCGTCTTTAGAGAAATCCCTCTGGTGCCCACGACATGACTGACCGCTCACAACCACCCCAATACTGAGGGAAAACCCGGAGGAAATGGACAGACGCGGTAAAGGAGAGATGGAGAAAGGGATAACAGCGCGGAATGAGCGGCTGACAGCGGGTCTGGAGGTGTCGCAGATCCGCCAGCATCAGTTCCTGGAGGCGGCAGGTGGAGGAGCAGCACCGTTTGATTTGGCGTGATGTGTGACGGGAATCACACTGAGCATGTGCAGAAGCAGCACTTCTCAGCCTGCTCGGAAGATTATATATGGTCTTATTTACACAAAGCACTAGAAGTCTGCATGTGGAAGCCTAAATAAAGATATTAATTGAATAAAAGAAGGCACATGAAGGGTTTAACTCACAAATTGTCAATGGAAAAAAGAGGTTTGCTTGTTTGTTTATTTGTATGGGATATTAGTGTTCAGAATGACTGTTTTATCTAGTATTTTAAATATATATCTCAATATATTAATATATATTTATATATAGGCCTATATATATATATATATATATATATATATGAACATATATAATCTTCCGAGGAGGCTGAGAAGTGCTGCTTCTGCACATGCTCAGTGTGATTCCCGTCA
>CAIGQQ010037750.1:2657144-2684244 GCA_903798035.1 Danio albolineatus | reverse complement strand
TTGATTTGACCCAAGGAGCTGGGTTGATGTGCCTGTGTGGTGCTAGGGTTGCATTGATTCAAGTCTTAGAAATGATTACCCAGAAAATAACCCAAATTTTGGTTACATAGCACAACCCAAAAACTACACAAGACTCTAATAACCCCCAAAAATTATTCAAATGCCTCAACCCAACATTTGGGTAGAAAAAATAACCCCGTATTTTTTAGTGTGTAGCAATCCCTATGCATTCATTAACTACCCGCAAGGGAATTCTCGAGATCTACCTGAGCTCAAACTCTCCCCGGAGCCCCGGGCTCGAGGATCGTATGAGTTCAGGGCTCTCTCCCGGGACAGCATGCCAAATGAGCTTTTATAATCAATCATCAGCTAAGTGTGAACTCTTGAAATGAACTAAATTGGCTGTAGAGTATGTGTGTGAATGAGTTTGTATGGGTGTTTCCCAGTACTGGGTTGCATCTGCTGCGTAAAACATATGCTGGAATAGTTGGTTATTCATTCTGCTATGGCGACCCCTGATAAATATAGAACTAAGCCGAAGGAAAATGCCTGCACATTCATTCATTCATTTTCTTTCCAGCTTTATTAATCTGGGGTCGCCACAGCGGAATGAACCGCCAACTTATCCAGCACATGTTTTACGCAGCGGATGCCCTTCCATCTGCAACCCATCCCTGGGAAACATCCAAACACACTCATACACTACGGACAATTTAACCTATCCAATTCACCTAGACCGCATGTCTTTGGACTTGTGGGGGAAACCTGAGCACCCGAAGGACACACAACCCAAGTGTGAAGTGTGTCATTAGTAAAACAGATTTCTGATCAGAAAAATCCCAGTAAAATCAAAGTGTGATCACAGACATGGTTAATTCTTTAAACCAGTGGTTCTCAACTGGTTTGGCCATGGGACCCACATTTTTACATGGTCATCAAGACGCGACTCAAATTTTTATGAACTATATTATAATTTTAGGAATTATAATTAATTAATTTGTATTTGTTTGTTAACATACACAAGTAATGACAGATAAATCATAAGAAAATCCCAAAGGCTTACAAATAAACAATTTTTATTGCTGTCATTTGACAAAATGTATCAAATTATAGAAATATTACAAGGTAAAAACGCACGCATTTTTTTAAATAAAAGTCCGGTATAAGCAAAATAAGTTAAAAATTTATGTTTTACACACACTCTGCGACCCACTAAAAATGTTCCCGCGACCCACTTTTGGGTCGCAACCCACCAGTTGAGAACCACTGCTTTAAACTATTTTTCAAATGTAGAAGATTCGAAGATAAAAAAGTAGATCAGTAATTTGAGAACGAGACAGCTAAATACGTGTTACTAGTGTGCATATTAAGACGGTCGGGGCCCCATGGCTGAAATTGCCTGGGGCCCCCAAATCACAAAATCCGCCCCTGGAATTTAGCCAATTAAACAACTGCTGGAGAAACCAGCCAACATCTTAAACCACCACAAAGTGATGTCATGTCTTGAAAGCCGATGTTTACATCAGTTACTTGAGAGGAAAATGCTGACATCAATCATTACAGCTTGTAAACAATGCATACCTGGCACACTGAGTCACTTTTACGTGTCTGCCAAAATTGTTTAACATGTACAGTAAATGAAATTGAATAAACATAGATCATAATAGAGCACAATCTATACTAAAGCAACAAAACATCACACAACTCCAGCTGAATTTGTTGTGCAGTTCATGTATTACACACTGGTTTACATCAATAAACAAACACTGATTTTAAAAACTGCATGCTGTATAGGCCTGTCACAATAATCAATATATTGACTTATCGTACAATACATTGACATGACCTCAATAGTTTTGGGTGATGCAATATATATCGCCCATACATAAAAACCAATTTTTGCAACATTTGAGCTGATTGCACAACCTCTCTATCTCTATTAAAGATGTCAGTGTCAGTATGGTGAAAAAAACACTATAGTATTTACTATAAATGACTAAAGTATATTTTGATGTTGGTGCCTGACAACTGAAAATAGATCTGGAAGCCGATATCGCAGCCTCTGTGGCCTAAAATGGTCTTAAAATGACAATAATATCGTTTACCGTGAAATATTTTGGTGCAATATATCGTACAACAAAAAATAGATATCATGACAGGGCTAATGCTGTATGCTCAGCCCTTACAAAAATAACAGCAGTTTATAGAAGTGTGACTGCAGCAAAATTGCAATACATTCATTCATTCATTCATTTTCTTTTCGGCTTAGTCCCTTTATTAATCCGGGGTCGCCACAGCGGAATGAACCGCCAACTTATCCAGCATTTGTTTTACGCAGCGGATGCCCTTCCAGCTGCAACCCATCTCTGGGAAACATCCGTACACACTCATTCACACTTATACACTACGGACAATTTAGCCTACCAAATTCACCTGTACCACATGTCTTTGGACTTGTGGGGGAAACCGGAGCACCCGGAGGAAACCCACACAACCACGGGGAGAACATGCAAACTCCACACAGAAATGCCAACTGACCCAGCCGGGGCTCAAACCAGTGACCTTCTTGCTGTGAGGCGAACGTGCTACTCACTACGCCACCGTGGCGCCAATTGCAATACAATGAAGTATAAACGCAGTTCAAATGCAGTACAATAAAAGTTCAACAGCAGTATAAGTTGCAGTAAACTGCAGTCAAAACAAGTAAACTCCGTATTTACTGCACTTGTGCTGCTGTAGTTGTCACGATCACCAGCGATCTAACATCCAGAGATCGCTGGTACACACACATATCACACAAGAACTACAAATCCGCCTGTTTATGGACTACATCTCAACTCACACAACACACACACACTCCAAGGCCCAATCCCAATAATGTTGCTAGAACGTTTCTTTATGGTTAGCATAACGTTCTTACAACGTTCATAAAACCTACGATGAGAACGTTCATCAAGTACAAATAACCTCCTGAAGACGTTCCAAAAACGTTATTTTAAGAACGTTTTTCATCAACATTATGAGAACGTTCATCAAGTACAAATAACGTCCTGAAGACGTTCCAAAAATGTTATTTTAAGAACGTTTTTCATCAACATTATGAGAACGTTCATCAAGTACAAATAACGTCCTGAAGACGTTCAAAAAACTTTTTTTTAACAACGTTACAAGAAAGTTAACAACGTTATGAGAACATTCTAAAAAAACGTTCCATTGATAACGTTCTGTGCTAACATTTTCACAACTTTTAAAGAGCGTTAGTGAATGTTCTGGGAACGTTCCCTGTTAGCTGTGGATTAAACACATTACTTTCTCGTTCCACCAGTTTTCCTGTTCATACGTGTATCATGAGGATTTAGTCATACACAACTTAGAAAAAAAAATAAGAAATAAAACAATAATAATACACCTTTTGTTAAATTAAACAATGATGTCATTGAGGGCTGCTGTGGAATTAAAGCCTGCCTGACTTACGTGGCCCTTGTTTTGGGACCTAATCTGTTTGGACCATTTGGATAAGATTAGTTTGTGAACTAATTGGCCGAGGCAAAAGAACACAGTGTCTGCGGGGAATGTGTCTGAATCTCCCCGCTGCTGAGATTAAAGCAGATTAATTGCAGTTCCCACTCAAACCCAACCAGCCCTTGAGTTCCTTCATTCTCTCTTCGCTGATCCCCTTTCCATTTAGACGACTGCTTCAGGTTTCACAGGAGCCAGAGGAGCTTTGACCTTTCCTTAATTAATACTGAGCAGCTCAGCAGACAGTCAGTTCATCAGTGTTATGGAAAAAGTACTTACCTTCTCATTACTTTGATATAATAAATCATTTTCAGACATAAAGATTATTGAAGAAGAAAATCTCTTATATGATAGTACTGTATATGGGCGTCAGCGGGTAGCACTATCACCTTACAGCAAGAAGGTCACTGGTTCGAGCCTCAGCTGGGTCAGTTGGCATTTCTGTGTGTTATAGATGAGTTGGATAGGCTAAATTGTCTGTAGTGTATGTGTGTGAATGAGTGTGTATGAGTGTTTTTCTCAGTGATGGGTTGGAGCTGGAAGGGCATCCGCTGCACAAAACATTTGCTGGATAAGTTGGTGGTTCATTCCACTGTGGCGACCACAGATAAATAAAGGGACTAAGCCAAAAAAGAAAATGAATGAATAAATAATACTATGTGGTGTGTGTTCATCACGTTGTGGGGATTGTCCCCCAATACCAGTAAATTTATATCCTTGGAGTTAAAAATTGGTGATCCCAATGAGGAAAACAGCATATAAATGATGCAGAATTAAGTATTTTTAAAATATACAGTCTGTATCAACACAGGCCCCTTTTAAAAAAAGTAGTCCTACGTATGTTTCTGGAGACCGCACATTATGTAGTCAGAGATGCTTATGGCTGCGTTTCATTTTTTTAAACGAATGATACGGGGCGGTGTGACGCCATCCCTTTTTACGCTTACCCGCTGACCGCTTACCTCTGTGTATAAGACTTTCCCGCTGCAATCAATTTGTCCCGTTGACTTGTCGTGTTCGTCAGTGGACTTGAGATGCAGGGTGGAGTTGACCACGGATCAGACACGCTTTCCCAACCTACTGTCATATTCCAGGTAAGCCCAATCATAAGTTGCTGGGCATGGTTTGTGGCATTTAGGATATTTTCCCCTAGTCGATCAACTCGACATAAACTCGTAGTGATCGACTGAGGGGGAAGTCTTGGTTATGGACGCAACCCTGGTTCACTAAAGGAGGAAACAGAGACATTTATGTCCCCCTTCCACAGGAGCTCAATCCACCATTTCTGAATGCCGTCAGGTTCGGCTCTTCAGCAAGTACTCTGTTGAGCTCCTCTGCATGCAGCCTTTTATACTCCTAATTGCAGAGTGGCTGCACCTGCGAGAGCTGCGCTCGCCAACTCAAAGGCATTCTATTGGCTTGTTTTATATAAATTAGAGTGATTAGTGCTTCTAAGAGAATCCCCTTTTCAATCAACTTGACATAAAAGTCTCCATTCCCTCCTTCAGGGAGCGAGGGTTTGCATACTTAACGGACAAGATGTTCTTAGCAATGTATATCACTAATCAAAAATTTAGTTTTGATATATTTACAGTAGGAAATATTGGCATAAAAGAAAAATCTATAATTTTGACCCACACAATGCAGTCCATAGCTTGATGAAAGGGGTGCTTCTTTTTTTCTCAAAAAGAGGATCTTTTTGTAGTTATACACCTCATTTTCTGTTTTAACACATTTTAAACACTATTTTTAGCTGAATTAGCTTGACGGATGGTAATCATCAAAACACTTTTTGATGTGCCAAAAATATTAAGTATTAAAGAAATATGAAAAAAATACTCATTTTTAAATACAAATTTATTACATCATATATTATTACAAAAAAACAAAATAATCTGTTTTAAATAAAAAAACAAGCCTATTGTCATTTATTTTTCAATTTTTAAATAACAAACTGCATTGCAGTCAAAATAGGACAAATGAGCTCATGTATGGGACAAACTCTGGACCTTTGTCAGTGAGGGGTTTTTCGAACTACCCAAACCCCCCCTGCTATGAGCCTGCAATGTATTTATTGCCAAAAATAAACGTCCACCATTGCTTTTGTGGTCCAGGGTCACACAAATCCACAATTTCCTCGTAACAAATACACATAAACATTCATTCATTCATTTTCTTTGGGGCTTAGTCTCTTTATTAATTTGGGGTCGCCACAGCGGAATGAACCGCCAACTTATCCAGCATATGTTTTACACAGCGGAAGCCCTTCCAGCTGCAACCCATCTCTGGGAAACATCCATACACACTCATTCACACACATACACTACGGACAATTTAGCCTACCCAATTCACCTATACTGCATGTCTTTGGACTTGTGGGGGAAACCGGAGCACCTGGAGGAAACCACGGGGAGAACATGCAAACTCCACACAGAAATGCCAACTGAGCCAGCGACCTTCTTCCTGTGAGGCGATCGTGCTACCCACTATGCCACCCTGGCGCCCTACACATAAACATTGATATTCAATATAATTCTGTCACATCCCCGGCTCATTCCTGCTGCTCCAATCACCATTCTCCCTCCTTGGCCAGTTCCTGCAGCTTCAATCATCACTCTCCCTCTCCAGCCACCTCTCACCACACCCGTGCACAATCACCCGAATTCTAATTACACACACCTGCACCAGCAATCACTATAAAGACTCACCTTTTCCAGTCGTATATCGGCTGGAATTGAAGTCAGTTGGTTCACCTCACCTTCTCCTGTAGATGTTTCTCTTCTCCTGTAGATGTTTCCCTTCTCCTGTAGATGTTTCTCTTCTTCTGTAGATGTTTCTCCTAACCTATGGATGCACATACTGGGATTAAGGGAAGTGACTATAATACTCTGATGGTTAAAAGAAGATCCTTGTTTACCTTGTGAACTGCTGACAAGACTGCTCTCATTCCAAGAATATCACTTCCATGCTTCTCTTGTTGAACTATCCACATTGTTTTGAATAAATTGACGAAAAGAGAACCATCCTTGTCTTCATTGCGTGACTGTGACAGATACAATGTCAGAGTTTTCAGGAAACACACAATTACAACAATTTAAAGTTAACAAATCTTAAAAAATAATAATAATAAAAAATCAGTAGATGCATTTAACACTGTATCTAACGTATCTATGTAACATACGTGTGAGTGGTATGACAAACTGCTTTTGCAAGGGTTTTTAATTTGGCACGTGTGTGTAACACGATGGGTGACACTGACAACGGTGGTGAGGATCCAATTGCAGTTTAATATTAAGTCAGTATAGCAGTGGTCATCGGGGGCAAACAGATGTATACAGGTGATCAAAATTGTGGTCTTTAAACAGGCGGAAGGTCAAAAAGGCTGGCGGCAGGCAAGGATAAACAGACAAGCAAGGCTAAGATCAAAACACGGAAGACAGGAACAAAGGAAACGCGTTGTAAGGTCACTATACAGAGAACAGTACTCAGCAATGACAGCGCGTGTAGGTGCTGCTTATGTAGTGTGTGTAATCAGTCTTTGACAGTCCTCCGGTGGTGTGTGTGCACAGTCAGTCGTGATATGGAGCAGGAGTGTGTGCTGCATGACTGGAAATGTAGTCCTTAAACAAGTCTTAAGTTCACGGAAAGTGTGTGTACACAGATGCAGATGATCATGATATTTTTTTGTGTAGAGTTACAAAGTCAAAACCCCATCATGTGTGTGTTGTGGGCTTACTTTGTAGCGTTTAAGGACAAGCTCCTTCGCAATTGTCAAAAGCTGTAAAAGCAGAGCTATAGCACACTGATGTGTAGTCACTGTATATGCTGTAAATCTTCACATACTCGCACTGGTTGTTTTGGTAACCAGACTCTTGAGGAGGAGGAGGAGGGTGTAGATGAACCTCTGCTGTACCAGGCACTGCATTTCTGCAATCACAGGTGGGAGTAAAGGCATATCAGTGCTTTGATATTAACAGTTCCTCCATTCTCATACAGCAAACAATTGCAGATCTTCTGATATATTTCAAAATGTATAAATAAAATAAATATACAGTGGTGTAGAAAAGTGTTTACTGATTTCATACTGATTTCTTTGGTTTTTTCAATCTGTAAGGTTTCAAAATAAATATTATTCGATGATAACACAAGTAAACACGTCATACAGTTATTAAATTAAGCTTTATTATCAACAGAAAACGAAATACGAACTACATAACCCAGTGTGAAAAAGATGTCACACCTCAATTACAGTTCAATTTCTCTGGTAACACTTTATTTTGATGGTCCATTTGAGCATTAGTAGACTGTCTGCTTAATATCTGTTGATATGCTGACTAGGAAACTTTGCAAGTACATGTCAACTTAAACTAACCCTAGCCCTACCCCCAACCTAACAGTCTACTTATAATCTACATGTAATGAGAATTAGTTGGCATGTAGATGCAATGTAACTTAAATTCAACAAACGGACCATCAAAATAAAGTGTGACCATTTCTCTGGCCATCCTCATGCCTGTGTACTGCCACACCTGTTCACCTGAGTGACAAAGTGAAGTAGACCAAAAGATCCTCAAAAGCTAGACATCATGATGAGATCCAAAGATATTCAAAAACAAATAAGAAAGACAATAGATCTATTCAACTGGAAAAGACTATTCACCTTATTCTCTGCATACAAGCGGGCGCAGCCATTAGAATCTTTTTGGCTCGAGACTTCCGGTCTCATTCACTTCCAATCATTTTTAGACATTAAAAACAGCTCGTTTTGCTGCTTGATGTTGCAAACTGATATTTTCTTATTATATTAGGCAACTGAATTGGAGGTTCTAAAACAAGCGCAAAAACAAGCGCACTTCCGCATTGAAGAATAAGGTCAATAAGGCAGTTTTTAGCTGTGGAACTGCAGCGAACCACAGTGAGAGCCATTATCTACAAGTGGCAAAACCATGTAACAGTGGAGAGTCTTCACAGGAGTGGTCAGCTGATCAAAATTACCCCAAGAGTGCAGCGACAACTTCTTCAAGAGATCCCAAAAGACCACACAACAATAGCCAAAGAACTGCAGACATCACTTGCCTTAGTTGAGGTGAGTGTTCATGACTCCACCATAAGAAAAAGGCTGGGGGAAAATGGTTTGCATGGCAGAGTTCCAGGACTAAAACCACTGCTGAGCAAAAAGAACATAGAGGTTCATCTCAGTTTTGCCAGAAAACATCTTGAGGATCCCCAAGACTTTTGGGAAAATACTCTGTGGACTGACCAGACAAAAATTGAACTATATGGAAGGGCTGTGTCCCATTATGTTTGGCATAAAATGAACACTGCGTTTCAGAAAAAGAACATTATCCCAACATTAAAATATAGTGGGGCGCCACAGTGGCATAGTGGGTAGGACGTTCGCCTCACAGCAAGAAGGTCGCTAATTTGAGCCTCGTCTGGGTCAGTTGGCATTTCTGTGTGGAGTTTGCATGTTCTCCCTGTGGTTGCCTGGGTCTTCTCCGGTTTCCCCCACAAGTCCAAGAAAATGAATAAATGAATGAATGAATAAAATATGGTGCTCATATTGTGATGGTCTGTGGCTGTTTTGGTGCTTCAGGATGTGGAAGACTTACTGTGATAAATGGTGACATAAATTCTGCTGTGTACCAAAATATCCTGAAAGAGAATGTCCGGCCATCTGTTAGTGACCTCAAGCTGAAACAAACTTGGATTCTGCAGCAGGACAATGATCCAAAGCACACCAGCAAATCCACTTCTGAAAGGCTGAAGTAAAACAAAATGAAAACTTTGGAGTGGCCTAGTCAAAGTCCTGACCTGAATCTAATGAAAATCTGAAAACCGTCCAATGTGGCTGAATCACAACAACTGAGTTTGCCAAAATTCCTTCATTGCGCAGTAACAGTCTCATTCCAAGGTATAAAAATGAATCCTAATTACTCTATCAAAAAATTACAGAGGCGGTACCCACCAATCTGAGTCTCTGGGCATCAATGTAGGACACCTGATCAACCTACCTGCTCGTTCATTATTTATCCTCTTACTTCTTTTCCCCTTTATGCCACTGTTCCCTTACCATCCCTCCTCATTCCTACATTCTAAAGTCTAGCTCAAGGGGGGCATGGTCCATGCTGGTGAAGATGTTGTTGTTGTTGGTGTTGGTGTTGTTGTTGTTGTTGTTGTTGTTGTTGTTTTGATCCATGAGAGTTAATTAGGAAACTCTAATATATGTTTTTTTTTCCTGACTCCATTGGGTCTGACTTAATATTACGCGGCCTTAACTACTGGGTACCTACATAAAAATAAGACAATTTATTTTTTGTTTTCATATTGTATTGCACAACACTTGTGGTTCTATTGAGGTGGGATATAGGTAAGGTTAGGGACAGGTTGTGTATTTATAAACGTAACTAATTACAAAAAAACTATTGCAGATACAGATAATCAAATGCAGATATTTTTTAAACAAGCACCCATGCACACAATATCATTAGATCAAATGATTACTTTAAATATAAGTACAAAGAAATTAAGACCACTTAATATAAAGTGGGATCCACCAATGTTAGTGTTAGTGTTAGTTTACTGTGATGAAATAAACACATTGTAATAAACACAAACACAACAAGAATAAAATCTTGCTGATCTCACTAGTCAAAATAAAGGCCAAGCACACACACACAGGCGCGCACACATACTCGGGAGGAGGACTGAAACTGGGGGAGTTCAGTTCCCTCATCTGTCATCATGGCCTTATTTCCAAGAGAAGTGAAACAGCAATTGCTGATATTATAAATGCCAGAGTTTCCCTCGTCCTCTGAAAGCTTTCTGACACAAAATGAATATAAAATGACCCGTCTGCTATCCTTCTTGCACAGTAGTTTTCATGTCAAGTGCATTCAAGCCACTTTGGTCTAACATGTAGTTGCTAGGGGTGTTGTGGGTGGTTGCCATGATATTTATAGAAAGTTTCTAGTGTTGTTGTTGCTTTTAAACATTTTCACCCATTTTTATCTAAGTAGTTGCATAGTTGAAAGCAGTCAATTCCTTTTCTGAAAAAATCTATTTTTAAAAGGCTTCATGGTAAATGTCCACTGTTTTGATTGGTCATAATGCCACACACACAAGTGATTTGACAATATTTCCCATAAAACTGCAGCTGATTGCATAACTTGCAAACAGAAGTTCCTTTGCAATCTCTCCACAGTGTTGCCTTGGTTACAAAACAATCTGTCGCCAAATTGCTTCAAAATAAATAAATAAACCATCCACTTTTTTGGACCTTTTTGAAATCTGAGGTGTAATTCATAGCTTAAGTTACATGAAGTGTTAGTTCTTGTTTCTTTTTTCCTGTTTTTATTATTATTATTATTGGTTCACTGATTGTGTATACCTGTGTCTGGTTTAGTTTCTCATTACCTGTGTTTCAGTCAGTCCTTTCTTACATTCGCCACAGCAGAATGAACCACCAACTATTCCAGCATATGCTTTACACAGCGGTTGCCGTTCCAGCCGCAACCCGGTGCTGGGAAACGCCCATAAACACTCACATTCACACATGTACATTACGGCCAATTAAGTTTATTGCATCACAGCAAGAAGGGTCAGTTGTACATTCAGAAACCCACGCCAACACAGGGAGAACATGCAAATTCCACAAAGAAACACCAACTGAATGTACATGCATATGTATTGGCTCTTTATTTACAGTCTCTAGCCGTGCACAAGCAGTGCTTCTTTACAAAGTGACATCACCAGCTACTGGCCTGGCAAGTAAAATACTATATCGCATGTCTTTGGACTGTTGGAGAAACCGGAGCACTCGGAGAAAACCCACACCAACACGGGGAGAACATGCAAACTCCACACAGAAACACCAACTGACCCAGCTGGAACTTGAACCAGTGACCTTCTTGCTGTGAGGCGAAAGTGCTAACCACTGAGTCACCTTGCCACCCCTAATCGAGGACTGTAAATGTGAGACAAAATGTACATGCATATGTATTGGCTCTTTATTTACACTCTCTAGCCATGCACAAGCAGTACTTCTTTACAAAGTGACATCACCAGCTACTGGCCTGGCGAGTAAAATACTGTACAGCATGGCTCTCAAACTTGATTCCTGGAGGGCCGCAGCTCTGCACAGTTTTGCTCCAAACCTAATCAAACACAGCTGATGCAACTAATCAAGGTGTTCAAGACTATTATAGACTATTAAGCAGGCATGAGTTGGAGGTGGTTGGAGCTAATGCAGGAATTGATTTTGAGACTAAGGCCCCGTTTACACTAGTTCGTTTTTGTTTTAAAACGCATAAGTTTTGCTACGGTTACGCCATCCGTCCAAACTACGCCGGAGTTTTCGAGCCGCGAAAACGGAGTGTTTTAGAAATGCTGGAGAGGCCGTTTTTATTCTAAAACGCTGCTGCTCCGTCTCAGTGTGGATGGGGGAAAACGGAGACATTTGAAAACGGAGGCGTGGCTGCTGAGATTCGCTACGTGATTGGGGCTTTGGGACATTGCTTAACCTTCCCTTATTCGTCAAGAGCACATGGCTATAACGTCACCGGAAAACAGCAATACCAGCCTTCACTGTAAACACTGTATTTTCGATAGCCATGGATGTTTTATATTCATTTGTTACAACCTCGTCATCTGTCCACAAAAAGACCTCTCTTGCTTTCTTTGCCATCGCGTTCATCGTTCAACCAGCGTTTCTTGACTAACAATAACCAAATGCCGAGCGAGACGCATGCCTCCTGTTTATACTTGAACGCGCATGCTCAGAGTGCGCGCATGGTCACGTAATATACGTTTCTGGTGGCGTAATGTGGACGGAGATCTGTTGAGAGACGCTTGGGTAAAACGCTAGTGTGGACGCGGATCGTTTTCATGCTAAAACGCTGTTTTAAAACTAAAATGCACTAGTGTAAACGGGGCCTAATTCTGTACAGCATTTCTAGTTTCCGCAGGTCTGTATGAACAGGGATCTTTCTGGCAATGTTATTATATCTACATTAACTCTTAAAAAATGCAAAGAAAAATCTTCTGCTTGTGGTACATTGTTGTTGTGTATGTTTCTCAAAGTGTTTTGTTTAATTTGATTCTTATTGAATAAAGACTTTTTGCTGTTATAGATCCTGCTCTCCCTTGCCCCTGAAACCAACCTTGAAAATTTTCAACCTTGTAAAATGCCACGCTGTGCTATTTGCTATTTTCCAAAGTCAAACAAACTTTAGTGATGATAAACGTACAGTTGACATGCACATTCAGTGACTGAAGTGTACATTTCAGGAGTCGTGTTAGCATAGGCTATATTGTACAGTTGTTGCTTCCAGGCTTTGGTCCAGGTCCAGTTGCAACATATGGTAACACTTTACAATAAGGTTCATTAGTTAATGCATTTACTAACATGAACTAATCATGAACAACACTTGTACAGCATTTATTAATCATAACTGAACATTTAATAATGCATTATTAACATCCAAGTCCATGCTTGTTAACATTAGTTAATGCACCGTGAGTTAACATGAACTAACAATGAACAACTGTAGTTTCATTAACTAACGTTAACTAACATGAACAAATACTGTAGTAAATGTTCATAGTTTGTTCATGTTAGTAAATTCATTAATTAGCATTAACTAATGAACCTTATTGTAAAGTGTGACCCAACATACTTACAAGAAACTTGCAAGATATCATAAAAGTGTTACTCAGCATTTTCTTAACTTGAGGATTTCTAGTAACCTCACTGAATCCTTCAGACAGGCTGCTATGTGAGTGCTAAAGGGCTCTCAGAGGTATTTGTCTGTAGAGAGATAAGATGAGATATTTGTGTCTGGTCCTTCATACAGCTATTCAAAACAAGGCTTCTTTTTCTTTCAGTGTTCGAATAGTTAAAAAGAATAACAAAAACTGGATAGTAAAAATGTTTTATATAAACTAGCATGCGTAGCCATCTTTCTAGCATGGTTAGCACATTGCTAACTCGTTTGTAGCATGAACTTAACATGTTCCTACCGGTGTTCTGTCGATTTGTCCTACCTTGTCAGATTGTTCTCCCATTGTCCTTCCTCCCATTCAAAAAGTAGGTAGCATATTTTGATGACGCAAAATGCTACCCATCAGATATTGCTACCAGTGTAAATTTAAATGTGGTGTCCCACTGAAAAAAAACTGCTTAAACCAACCTAAGCTGGTTGGCTGGTCTTAGCTGGTCGACCAGCCTGGTTTTAGAGGGGGTTTGGCCATTTCCAGGCAGGTCTTAGATATTCAGGCTGGGAGATGACCAGCTAAAACTAGTTTGACCAGCCTAGCCAGGCTGGGAGCCCAGCCAAAACCAACTATGTCCAGCTTAAACCAGGCTGGTCAAGCTGGTTTTAGCTAGTTTTAGTTGGTCATTTTCAAGCCTGACCAGCTAAGACCAGACTAGAAATGACTGGAAACCAGCCTGAAAATGGCCAAAACCCCTCTAAAACTAGGCTGGTCGACCAGCAAAAACCAGCTTACCAGCTTAGGCTAGTTTAAGCAGTTTTTTTTCAGTAGGGGTAGTGTGATATGAAGCTGTAATATTGCCCTACCCTACCTAATCCATAACCTTAACCTGTGAACCTTTCAAATACAGTGTTGGTAGCGTAATCTGATTGGTAGGATAAAAAAGTCATGACGCCGGGTTTCCAGCATGTCTTAGCTCAAAGCTTACTTGTTTTAGCATGACTTAACATTCTTCTAGCATGTTTAATATGTAAAATATCTAAATCTATGTTGGCTACATAAAAAATAATGATTCAAATAATAATACAAAGCATACAGGACTCTGCACTGAACTGTCACAGCCTGAACATGCTGCTAACATGAATTGGCTTGCTGGTAGCATGAATTAGCATTTTTAAATACATGGCTAAAAGTATTAGCACACTGCTACTTGCTAGCCTGAATTTACACATTTCCTAATCAAGAAATTATATTTAAATTCTTGATCAAATAAATATTTGTCCATATTAAAAATACATGGGGTAGCGCAATGATGCAGTAGGTTGCTCTGTCGCCTCACAGCAAGAACGTCGCTGGGTCAGTTGGCATTTCTGTCTGGAGTTTGCATGTTCTCCCGTGTTTGCATTGGATTCCTCCGGGTTTCCCCCACAAGTCCAAAGACATTTGCCATGGGTGAATTGGGTAAGCTAAATTGTCCATGCATGTGTGAATGAGTGTTTCTGGGTGTTTCCCAGTGATGGGTTGCTGCTGGAAGGGCATCCGCTGCCTAAAATATATGCTGGATAAGTTGGCAAATCATTCCACTGTGGTGACCCCAGATTAATTAAGGGAACTAAACCGAAAAGAAAATGAATGAATGAATGAATCTTTATAATATTTATTATCTGTCATCTTAACAACCTTGGCGTTTATGATGTTTTACAAATGAAATAGTTTTACCTTATATTTACATAACATTTGATATATATACTGCATTTTGAATCCCTTATTTCTAGCAGTACAAGGCTCTCATTACTTGGATATAACAGAGAAATCAGGGATTCAGTTTATATCTCCAACTCATGAAGACTATCCAAGTAAAAGTATCTCACAATCATGAACGAAAAACCACCCACCCAGACTCACAGCACAGCTCTCTGCGTCACACTTTTCCTTTCATTAGTTGGAAACAATAACATCTATCCACAAAGCTGTTTCCTGCCTTTGACCAAACTGGCCTCCTATTCCTTTGAATAAGCTTGGAAAAATCTCTGCTTTTGTGCATTGGTGCACTGTTTATGTGATATTCCACAGGAAGATTTCCATTTTTTGTAAATGTCCCTAATGAAAAATTAACCTTCCCATGAAGGAATAACAGGTGGTTACTCCTTGACAATGTATGATCGATCATATTCAGACTAACTGCCAAGTTATTCTAAAACATAATTTATAAAAACAGACTATTATTATTAGTAATGTTTCTGTTTTGCATTTCAATTATTTGTCAAATAATTTAATTGTATACAATTTTTAAATTCAGATTTTGTCAGAAAATTCCTAGAAGAAAAGTCTTCCAAAACAATTGTGTGTCTGTTTATCCCACATAAACAAGCCATGAATTGTATTTTCCTATTAAGTTTTAAACAGAGGATCGGTCAAGCCATTTTTTGTTTGTGTTGATTGTTGTGAGAAGTTTAGAGGCCTGTTGCACAAAACAAGTTGAACAAACAGAATAAAGTAAGCTTTGAGTTGACAAAACTACACAAATTCAAGCTGGTTAAGATCAGATGAAGTGACTTAACAACGCTTTATAATAAGCTTCTCAGTCAGATTACAGTAAGTGATTCACTGCAGGTGGCACAGTGGCTCAGTGATTAGTACTGTCACCTCAATGCAATAAGCTTACTGGTTCGAGTCCTGGCTGGGTCAGTTGGCATTTCTGTGTCCCACATTGCAAATGGACTCGGCCCAAATGTGGCATTATTATGTCACTGCTGGCGTGTTGCCGGCACTGGCATGCATAATGTCAGCTGAATGTGGGCCATGCATGGCAATGATGACACTGCATGCATGACGGCAAACTACATTTGGGCCAGTTGTGGATGGGAGGTGTGTGGCCCAGATCTGTGTAGGGATTGTTCACATTGTTTAGGTAATATTAGGCTGGGTTTTGGCTATAAACATAAGTATAAAATTATACCCACATAGCAAATGTTTTCTGGCCCAGCTCCGGGCCACACAGTAAGTTTTCCCTCGGCCCAAGTACTGCAAAGAATAATGGTCCTGAAGTGGCCCATAACTGGATTAAAGACAAGGGCCACACATGGGCCATAACCGGCCTGAATCTCAGGTAATTTATCACCCTTAACTGACCCTGAACTGGGCCAAAACTGGTTTATTTCTGGTACCGATTCTCAGCTATAAGTTTATATTTTAACCAGAAACCTCAAAAACTGAGCCATAACCCAGCCTAATGTTACCTAAACAATGTGAACAATCGCTACACTGATCTGGGCCACAGCTGGGCCAGAAAACATTTGCTATGTGGGGTGTAGTTTGCATGTTCTGCTCGTGTTGGTGTGTGTTTCCTCCGGGTGCTCCGGTTTCCCCCACAGTCCAAAGACATGCGGTGTAGGTGAATTGAATAAACTAAATTGGCCGTAGTGTATGAGTGTGTGTTAATGGTGTGTATGAGTGTGTGTCAAAGTGTGTATGGGTGTTTTCCAATAATCGGTTGCGGCTGGAAGGTCATCCGCTGCATAAAACAAGCTGGTTGGCGAATCATTCCATTGTGGCGGCCTCTAAAACAGAAATTAAAGTTCACACTATATTTTTTGCCCTGTGGACTTCCATTCATGTGCATGTGAATACATCAGACCGGAAACACAAGCTCGTGTGACAAGTTTCACAGTTAGTTGCATTGCAAAGTTCAAGATTGCTGAACTCTGACCTGTGAAATCGCATCACGTGATTGTGTGAGACCAATCGAAGACCAAAATATAACCTCTTTGGACAGAAATGTAAAATGACTAATCATCTTGTTTAATCCCGCCTCTTTTCACAGCGGCATATGACTGAATTTTGCACGCACAAACTTTAGTGTGACCGTGGCATAAGTCGAAGGAAAATTAATAAATGATTCACTGCAACTGAAAGTGTGATACATGCAGCAAACAGCCAATGATATGACAAAGGAGTGCAACAAACAGTCAATCACATGACACATGAATGCAGCAAATGGCTAATCACAGCCAATCACATTATAGTGAGTACAGCAAACAGCCGATTACATGATACATGAGAGACTAAGTTTGATTCATTTCTTACAAGGGAGTGAGCGATTCACTTATCTGTTGAAGACTAAGAGTTATTAATAAAAATCATTATATACAGTATAATGTAATGTAGCAAGAAGGTTGCTGGTTCGAACCTCGGCTGGGTCAGTTGGCTATTCTGTGTGGAGTTTGCATGTTCTCCCTGCATTCGCGTGGGTTTCCTCCGGGTGCTCCGGGTTCCCCCACAGTCCAAAGATATGCGGTACAGGTGAATTGGGTAGGCTAAATTGTCCGTAGTGAATGAGTGTGTATGGATGTTTCCCAGAGATGGGTTGCGGCTACACAGCAAAATCCTCAGAGTAAAATTTACTCATTCCAGAGAACATTTGGTCCCTCTCTAAATAGAGTAAAATTTACTCAGCAGCAGAGTAAAAGTTAATGAGACAATGATGGAGTTAATTAAGTGATGGTTGAGTTCTGATGACAAACACCTGCCGTTAATAAGCAGAAACAGAGAAGAGAAACACAAAACTACAACTGACTTCAGTCAGAGCCGTAGATGAAGTCAACTGAAATAAAACACATCAAATCTCTCAAAGTTTCAGCGGAGGATCATTAAGCAACTCCACAAACAGCAGTTTTATTTATTTACAATCTGTTTGGCCTTATTTTTGCCACACTCTACAAAATTCCATATAGTGTTATTATTAAGAACTAAGTAATTTTTTAGAACAACATTTAAAAAAAAACACCAATTTTTGTGTTTTAAGCTGTCACTATTGAGGAGAACAGTTTTTGCTTTACTTGGACTCTGACTCGATTTTAATTAATAATTTCCTCTTTGTTTGTCAAATAGTGTATTGTAGCAAAATATGTATAAGGAGAGCAATTGTGCTTTGGATAATTGCTTCTGTGGTGATTTAGTCACAGGTCATATCAGTAAAAAAATCATTATGATCTATTAAATTTAATTAAAGTTGTATCACAAAAGTAGCTCTGTATCAAGAAAATGGAACTCGTCAATACTTTTATCAGATCATGAAACACATTGAACATCTGAAATACTCAAAACACACAGACATAAAGAATCAGCATATGCTCCTCAACTATAGTGAGTTTTTTTTTCTACAGTGCATGCTGGGAACTGTGGATGAATGTTGAATGATTTAGCATACAATGTAGCCAAAAAGAGATAAATCTCTAACCACTGTTGAGATAGATATGGTGATTATTGATGCCTGTGTCTCTAAAGTGAATCACATCCTCAATGTGTTTCAACATTTTTCTAAAACCACAGATGAGGTCCATATTTTTAAAAAACACTGAATTTTTTACTTTTATGAAAAACCATCATTTCAACATAAATGGCAAAGTCAAACATAATCTATTAATACATTTAACAAGTGTCAAAACAGGAGCAGTCAACATGAACATGTTTGCTCACTTCATACTTGTCACAAACAACCAAGAAAAGTCAACCTTAGAAATAGAGTCGAAGACCCCAAGTAAATCAACCACTTTTCTCCACTATGGTGACATTGGGGGGAAAAAACATGTTGTTTTCTTGTAAAATGTAAATAACTAAATCAGTTAATTCTCAATAAATTTCATATGGACTTTTGTGAACATCTGCCAGGAATAAAGTCAAACAGGTAAGCAATGAGCCAAGCTGCTGCTGCTTCTCTTCTGTTTCTGCTTGTTAACAGCAGGTGTTCATCATCAGTGCTCCATCATTGTCTCATTAACTTTTACTCTGCTGCTGAGTAAATTTTACTCAGTTTAGAGAGGGACCAAATCTTCTCTAAACTGAGTAAATTTTACTCTGAGGATTTTGCTGTGTAGAAGGGCATCCCCTGCGTAAAACATCCCGCTGTGGCGACTCCAGATTAAAAAAGGGACTAAGCCCAAAAGAAAATGAATGAATAAAGTAATTATATTACCTTTACATAATATACATGTATAATATGAACAAATTTATAAAGCTGAATTAATGATGCAGCAAACATTTGAGAACTTAAAACAATATTATTATGTAAGTGCAAATAAATCAACTGAATTTAATAAAGTAGGTTGACAAACAGAATTTTTAAATCTTTAAATATTAAAGCAAACTGATGCAAATATTTATTAAAAGCTATTACTAATTTTGGCATTTCTGTATGGAGTATACATGTTCTCCCCGTGTTAGTGTGGGTTACCTTTGGGGGCTCCGGTTTCCCCCGTAGTCCAAAGACATGTGGGACAGGTATATTGAATAAACTAAATTGGCCATAGTGTACGTGTGTGGATGAGTGTGTATGGATGTTTCCCAATACTGGGTACTGTGTGTTACCGTTGTGACAAAACTTAATCACCAATCTGCCTTCTTGAGCTTGAGTTTACTCAAACTAAACACAAACTTACATGGGTGAGAAATTCAAACCGGCTTTGTTACAAGCCTCTGCGGTCTTGTTTACATTTTGCTGCAATGATATGTTTTAAGGGGTCACTTAAAGGGGTCGGCAAGAAGGTCGCTGGTTCGAGCCTCAGCTGGGTCAGTTGGCATTTCTGTGTTGAGTTTTCATGTTCTCTCCGTGTTCGCATGGGTTTCCTCCGGGTGCTCCGATTTCCCCCACAGTCCAAAGATATGCGGTACAGGTGAATTAAGTAGGCTAAATTGTCCATAGTGTATGTGTGTGAATGAGTGTGTATTGATGTTTCCTAGAGATGGGTTGCAGCTGGAAGGGCATCAGCTGCATAAAATAAATGCTGGATAAGTTGGTGGTTCATTCCGCTGTGGCGACCCTGGATTAATAAAGGGACTAAGCTGAAAAGAAAGAGAAATGATATGTTTTAAATTTGCTCAAAATATAGAAATTGCAGCAAACATTTCTTTATTTATCGCTTTGCAAACCTGTAACCTGATCTGAAGCTCCCATAGTTCACAAAGTTTTAATACACCCTTTCAAAACAAGCCATGATAAATTCTGTCAGCTTTCTCTGTGAAAATAATTCTCAAATATCTAAAATCCTTTCCATCATTGTCTAGATTTTTTTAATCTTTCTCATTTTCTTTAATTCCCACTTGTGATTAAACTGCATTGAGTAGTGCTGACATTACAGAAGTTATGGTAAAAATACTGTGTGGTGGTCAACGTGAGCAGGAAACGCAGAAGCTGCAGGAAGCCTGACTGGCTAAGAATAGTGCTTACTGATGGAGTGGATCTAGTTTAACAGGAAATTGCTTCCTCCAGCAGCCCTCGCCCTAAAAGAATACTCTGCTTGCTTATAATCAACCAGCAGGAGGGTGAACCACTGGACTAATGCTTTAAAAGACACATTTTTTTGCTGATTTGGGCATTTGCTGCATGCTGTTCGAGCTATTTTTCACTCACTTGGACTAGATTGCTTGCAGTTCATACAAAATATACTGTAGTCAACACGTATCAAAAAAGATTACAAAAATGGGTGTTGATGAATAAATATAAGACAACTTGAATGAAAGGTTTTTATCCACTTCAAATGTTGACTACTAGACATGAAGTGTCAATGCACAAGAGAAGTTTATTTATAAACTAATTTCGAGAGGATCACGTGCTTATGATTGCTTGCAGCTGGTCCCGCATTATTCAATTTATGATTCACCAATCAGATGATTCCTAAGCCACTATAAATACCCTTAGTTCCATATCACAGTTACTGTCCATCTTCGTTTTAAAGAATCCCCCCCTCCATCCCTGCTCCTCCTCCTTTCCTAGATGGGTGGCACGGTGGCCCAGTGGTTAGCACTGTTGCCTCACAGCAAGAACGTCACTGGTTCTAGTCCTTACCAAGCCAGCTGACGTTTCTGTGCAGAGTTTACACGTTCTCCCCGTGCCCACGTGGGTCCCCCGGGTTCCCCGGTTTCCTCCCACCATCCAAAAACATGCAACTTAAGTTAATTGACTAATCCAAATCTGCTCCATTGACATGCTCCTAGTAAGTATCTTTTCATAGCAAGCACTATCTGTTCATTAGCTACGACCGCAGGGGAGTTCTCGAGATCTACCTGAGCTCAAACTCTCCTCTCGCCTTGCAAACGAGAGGGAGCCCCGGGCTCGAGGATCTTATGAGCTCAGGGCTCTCTCCCGGGACAGCATGCCAAACAAGCTTTATAATCAATCATCAGCTAAGTGTGAACTCTTGAATCAGTTTTAAACACAGAAAGAAAAATGGGTTCAGCTCATGCATTGTTCTTAAAAATACAAGTGGTCTGCACATCAAGTAGAATGTTTATCTGCATTGTCATTTTAATTAATATAGCTTAAAGTATATTAAAGTATATGCTTTGAAAAATAATAATACTTTTTTTTTTACTTATTGTGCTTTTTTAATTGTTAAAGCTCTTTAAAAGATCACTGAGAGAAGCCAGTAATTGTACTGAAAAACTTAATTTGGCACTTTATAGTGTTTTAAATTACTCCTATTTTACCCCTTTTACAATATTTTACAAAAGTCTTTGGTTTCTCTAGTATTTGTCTGTAAAGTTTCAGCTCAGAATACCCATCAGATTATTTATACCATGCAGATTATGTTCAATTTGGAATAAAAGGAAAGCTGTTTTTGTAGCATGTGCCTTTAAATGCAAATAAGCTGGTTCTCCCCGCCCATCTTTCCCACATGCATGTCTGCTCCTCGTGTGTCCCAAAAGATAAACAGCAGTCAGTAGCAGTGTTGGGCGGTAGCTTAGCAGTGATGCTACTAGCTTAACTACATTTCTCAGTAGTGTGGCGGTAGCGTCGCTACTTTCTAAATCAAAAATTTTTTTTAGTAGCGAAGCTATTTTATTAGTCAAGTAGCGCAGTAGGGTTCACACAAGCTACAGTTACCGATCGCTGATCAATACGTGACGGCACTGACATTCAAGGAGCTGTGAGGCTGGTGTCTAGCCGATGACAGTAAATCCATATGATGGCGAGAATAACAAATTCTTCTTCTTCCTGTTTCACGGTGGTCGACAACAAACATTTTGGTGTGTTACTGCCACCGCTTGCTCTGGTCTGTGAAGTCGGTAACCAATTAGTCTAACATGAGAAATTAGCTTGATGGAAAGATGACTAAGGGAGAGGAGTTATTTCTGAAGGATTCCCCGTGACCATACATCGAGAAGTTGGAGAATGTTAACGTTAATTCTGATGCTGTGCTCAAAAAATACTTTAGTAATTTATAATAAGTGCTATAATGTTTTTGAACTAGACAATAGTGAAGTACTAAAATTAATTTGTTGTGGTACTTGGCTAAAGTATATCATGGTAATTACTATTAGTTAGTTACTAATGATACTACATTATGTAGTGTAATTCATTAATAAAGAGTTAATGTGCTATTGGTGTAATTCATGTTAGCAAAGCAACATGCTAATTCAAGTAACTTGTCAAGTCATTCTAGCATTGTGTTAATCATTCATTCATTCATTTTCCTTCGGCTTAGTCCCTTTATTAATCTCCACAATCGCCACAGCAGAATGAACCGCCAACTTATCCAGCATATGTGAGGTGATCGTTGGGTTTATCAACATGCCAGAAATACTTTCATTTTTCTTATTTCACCTTAAGTTTAAATTTATAGGTAGCAAAGCTGTTTCAAACATCCAGGGAAGGCTTTCTCTAGCTAGCGGAAAAGCTGGCCACAGCAAACTGTACTTTTTTGCAATGTGTCTGTAGTTTTCTGTGAATTCTTTCAATAATGACAGTTCAAAATCTGCACAGTATAACTTTCAGTCATCCAGACAACAGACTAGAGAAAACTGGAGCCAAAAAGGTGTGTTGTTTAACCTAAATCAATTTAGATATGGTCTGAAACTGTCCTAAAGCTTTTGTTCATGCACTCAAAAAACAACAACACACATTTGTCAGTTAAAACTACTTATTAAAGTTGAAACAACACACTTATTGAGATTTCGTTGGGACAATTAAATTTTTTATGTTCAATCCACTTTTTTTTACATCTGTAGAGTTAACTTAATTGATTTGTGTTGGGACAATATAAATTAATTCTGTTAGGTTTATCCCATTTAAATATGTAAAAACCTAATAAACTTATTAAAACTTATTTAAACCCATGTTAACTCTATGTCTTCATGTTGTCCCAACACAACTGATTGTGTGGAACCCAGCATTTCTTACAGTTTTTAAGAGTTTTTACACTGGTACCTTTTTTTTTGCTGGTTTTTACTCTGTTACATTTTGACAGCACATCTCGTCCTCAACTGACTGAGGCTTGTTCTTAATAATAATAGATGCTAACTCATGATGTGATATGGCTATTGAATGTATATTTTCATACATTTACTAACCTCAATATTCCTTATTTAACATTTGTGTAGTTAAAGTTTTTAATATGCAGAGAAAAATCAGCACTGAGGAAACTACACATAAACAGAGGTGGCTAAAACATACTCAGTAATTACCCAAACAGAAACTGGTGGAGACCACTAATCAAGAACCCATGGAATAAGAAACTCAGTCAGGGAGATTTGCGTGAAGTATAACCCTGAAGCTTAGGGAATTCAGAATGTCATTACAACTACATGCTACAAAGGAATCTGGTTCTGTCAAAGGTTTCTTGTCAATTTACCATGCGCTGTACTACAAAAACCTAATCTGCTCAAATATGCAGACCCAACAGCTTTCAGAATCTACCTGTAACTAGAAACGCTGCACTTCATACATTACAAAACAGCTCGAAATTTGTTCTCCTCCATCTACTCTCTCATCTACATCCCATGATAGCAGATGTGTGATTGTTATACTACAGTACAGGCTCTGTCTTTTCTTATTTTCTTTACCCAATTACGATATTCACAAAGTAATATGGTTTGAAAGGTAAGCGGAAGTATGAAAGGTTTTAAAGTACTTAAAACTTAAAAAATAAAACAAACAAGTAAATAATAGGGTAAGAGTGAGGTAAAATCAGGCTGCCTCAAGGACTTTTCTTTTTCTGGATTGCTCATCAAAACACTATCAGTTTGGTTTAGGGAAGGGGTGGGTGGGTGGAGGGATCAGTCGGTTGGACAGTCAGTCAGTCGATAAGGGCCTCTGGTGGATTTGCGGAAACAAACCTGCAAAGAATGTAGCTCCTGGGACAAATTTGGTGCTCTCCAGAAATGTATATAGGGGTACATAATTAGAATGAACCTGGGTTGTCAAATATTGTTGATTAAATTATTTGAAGAAATTGCAGTACCACTTGTCTTTTCACCAGTGGCAGATTTCAGCATGGGCAATCGCCCAGGGCAGCATCTTGCTGGGCGCAGCAAAGGGAGAAAAAAAAATTATTTTATGGAAGTGTATTAATTTAGTGATAATCCCAGAATAAATACGTTAGGGGTCATTCACATTTGGCGCCTTTTGTACGCGCAATTTTGTTATTCTCAGCTGGAAGAATGCTGGTGGAAGCAAACTGAATCATGCTTGCAAAAAACATTCCCGACGATACAAAACAACATGCACGTCAATAAAATATGCACTTTTCAAGCCCTGTGAAACCGGAGTAACAGCCCTTTGTGCAGAGATGTCAGTATGCATCGAGTTTTGCAAGTCGACAAAATTAAAGTTTGTATATCATGACGATGGTCTTATTTTGACTAAGCATGATGATGAA
Organism: Danio albolineatus; assembly: GCA_903798035.1. NCBI lineage: Eukaryota > Metazoa > Chordata > Actinopteri > Cypriniformes > Danionidae > Danio > Danio albolineatus. The sequence goes on along the minus strand of CAIGQQ010037750.1, from coordinate 2,659,357 downwards.
GCAGAAAGGAGGGATGAAGACTCAGAGAGGTGAGACTTAACAGACTTAAGACCTAAGAACTGTTACTGTTCAGGGAAACACAGTGGCACAGTGGGTATCACGGTCGCCTCACAGCAAGAAGGTCGTTGGTTCGAGTCCCAGCTGGGTCAGTTGGCATTTCTATGTGGTGTTTGCATGCTCCCCCAGTGTTCACTTGGGTTTTCTCCGGGTGCTCCGGTTTCCCCCACAGTCCAAAAACATGTGGTATAAGTGAATTGCATAAACTAAATTGACTGTAGTGTATGTGTCATGGTCACACAATGAGGACAAGGAAGGTTCTCTTTTCATCAATTTATTCAAACACACAGTGGATTAAGCAACAGGAGAAGCAGGTAAGTGATAGTCTTTGCAGATGAGTAGATGGAATATTGTTCACAGTGTAAACAAGGATCTTCATTCAAGCATAGAGCATAAAGTCACTTACCTTAATGATAGCTGTGCATCCACAGGTTTAGGAGAAACGTCCTTAGGAGAAAAGTCCATAGGAGAGGGGAAACATCCATGGAAGAAGGCGAGTCACGGACAAGGTGAACCATCTGAAATCGATTCCAGCCACTGACTGACTGGAATCGAGGAGGCTTTATGGAGATTGGTAATTGCCAGTGCAGGTGTGTCCTATTATAATTCAGGTGAGGGTGCTTTGGTGTGATGAGAGGTGGTTACAGATGGGGAACGATGACTGGAGCTAAAGGGGATCGTGATGGTGAGGGGTAATGGTGATTGGAGCAGCAGGAACGAGCCGGGGATGTGACAGGGTGTGAATGCAAGAGTGTATGGGTGTTTCCCAGTGATGGGTTGTGGCTGGAAGGGCATCCGCTGCGTAAAATACATGCTGGATAAGTTGGTTGTTCATTCCACTGTGGCGACCTCTGATTAATAAAGGGATTAAGCCGAACAGAAAATGAATGAATGCATGAATGAATGAATGAATAATAGTAATAACAATTATTATTATTATTTACAATTTTCTAAATATAAATCAACTTTTATATTTATTGAAAATAAATATAATAGCGACTGGAGTGTGGTTCACCCAGGGTGCCACTTAAACCAGAACCACCACTGCTTTTCACATTATTTGGAACAAGAAAAAATCACTGTACAGCAGTGTTTTAGCATCTCAGCACATCAAACAATTAAGATTATTAAACAAATGTCTCTGCAACAGGCCAGAACTACCCTAAAACAATAGTGTTTTTTATAATAAACAATGCTTTTTTTTCTTTGTCTTCTGGGAACCACTGTATTCAGCAGGGATTGGGCCAGATCAGCCAGTGAACAGTTTCTTGTAATTGTCTATTGATTTGACTGTTGAAGCCAGACGTTATAAGCGCTGATGCAAATAACAAATTTAACAAACCCACGTTTAGGCTTAGATGCTTCAGACTTTTGTACAGCGACTTTGATTCTACACTAAGCATTTTTCCCCCTTTTATCTGACACTTAAAATGTTCTTTTGAATTTATGAATAGGTATTGTCAGAACACCAGATCTGTGAAAATCAATAAAAACACTGTTTATTAAATATTGTACTATGCATGGCAGGCCAACAAAGGGGATATCAGTAGCTGGGTTAACATCACCCTCAATGCACCAATTTTCAAATAAACATTGGAAAAAACATCTTTATGGTTGCTTGAGTTGGATTTGGTGTTAGTGCAAATAATAGGAGATGGAAACTGTTACAAATTGTGGACAACAGAATTGAGGTTTCAAACAAGCTTTTTGTGAAAGGATGATCAAACAGGCAGGGGTCAAAACAGGAGCAAACAATAGCACACACAGGTAATCCAAGACAGTAATCCAATAAAAAAGTTACGGCTGTAGCAGGCTGGATACAATCAGTAATTCATAGAGAGTCCAAAACACACTTCTGGAGCAAGAAGAGAAACAAGAAAACACTTGCTGATATATGTTTACATTTATGATTTATGCTTACATTGAATTATTTGATTATTATTATATAATTAAGGTGTTTTGCCTACATATGTTATACATATTTTAATCGCACTAACTTACACTTGTGAAATAGAGAAAGAAACCGATCCATGAACTGTGTACTGATAAAGTTCCTATTAGTAAGTACCCCCCCCCCCCCCCCCCCCCCCACCACCTCCTACCTATCACATACTTCCACGCAACCCCAAATCATAAAACAGCGCCCCCTCACAACC
>CAIGQQ010037750.1:2642620-2657044 GCA_903798035.1 Danio albolineatus | reverse complement strand
CCCCCCCCCCCCCCCCCAATATTTGGTTTTGTACACCGACATGAACAGGCAAAAGATCTTGACAAACGACAAATCATTTAAATGACTCTGAGTCAAATCTGTTAATGAAAAATCTATATTTTTAAACAAGGTACACCTTCAAATTTAAACAAGTATACAAGTACAGCAAGCATACACCTATAGCAGTTAGGATGGCCACAAACTAAATTAGGTTTTGAACACATAACTTCAGCTTGAGGGATTAGAAATATTGTTGTGGTTGGAATAACTTTTGGATTTTGAAATTGTAATAATCTAATGCATAAACATTGCCATATGAAAAAAATGTCAAATGTTTTGTAATAGGAGTCCCATATGTATTTATTTAGGCCTGTTTTATTGTACTGTTTGTTACTGGTATTTTGCTAATGCTTATTTGGGTACATGTTGGTAGCCTATATATTATTTTTGTGTGTTTTTGGTTTCATTGTGTTTTGTTTTTACCCTCTTAGGATCATACCTGTCAACATTGGGATGTGAAAATAAGGGATCATCCCCCCAACGCCCCAAAAGAGCAGCGAATGAATCTCATTTATTTAGATTTTTTTGTTTGATTACATTAAATAACAGAGGCGTCACTGTTATAAATAAAAGAAGTTTACATATATACTTATAATGAAAGCATTCGATTGCTTACCTAAAGTTTTATGCTCATTTAGGAAAAAATTATTTGTGTTTGAAAAAAAACTCATCAAGATGGACATCTTTAGCTGTTATTATTATTAATTATGTGCATATGTCTGTTCAAACACGCACCCACAACCCAGTATCCACTTTCACTATGCCTCTAATCGAGTGTACAGAATCCGTTTGGGAAACAGCATCTGTTTATCACTAAGGACGCGTCAGCTGAAAGTCACGCACCACTTTATGACTGTTTTGAGAATTGTTTAGGAGGAGCGACGGCACCTGTAGTGAAAAGTGAAAAATAGTGTTTCATGCCTAAATAAACCAAAAGCACAGACCGATTCCAACAGATTTAAGAGCAAGGGCGGCCCCTGGTGGTTCGGCGGTATGGGTTGCGTATAGGGAGGATCAGCTCTTTAATGTTTATTGACACCCATCGGAGAACGACTGAAAATATGGGAGAAATACGGGAAAATACATTTACGGGATGATAGCGGGATAGAACTGTAAAATACGGGAGAATCCCGGGAAAAACGGGAGGGTTGACAAGTATGCTTAGGATTTATGCTGTTAGTTTGTGTTTTTTTAAACGTCTTATGCTCATAGATTACAATAAGTTATGAAAATAAGTTTAGCTTGAGGGCTTTTAAATATAGTTGTGGTTGGAATAACAAGTGTTTTTTACATTTTTAATAAGCTATTGCATAAAAAATGCCACTAGGAGAAAAATTGTGGAAACGTTTTGTAAAAGGAGGCATATGTTTATTTTTTAGGCCTATTTTATTGCACGCTTGTGTTTATTTGAGTATTTGAGTATACTGTATATATTGTTTGTTTTGTCTGTTGTTGTTGTTGTTTTATTGTTTTGTTTTTTTATTGTTTTTGTTGTTTCTTTTGTAGTTTACTACTGCCTAGAATTGTATAGGAGTATTTATGCTTTAAGTTTATGTTTTTTAACATTATGAAGCAAATCTAAAAGCAATAAAAGTGATCAACCTTTTGTGCAGTGAATTTTGAGTTGGAAAATGATGTTAAAGAATACTTTCGATATTGATTTCAAAAGCTCAAGAAAAGTTAAGTATCTTATGATATGACCCCTTAAAAAGTTGTCTGACACCTTGTACGTAGGTTAGGTATGTTCCCAAAGGGGTCCCTGGGTCCCTCCTGTATTCAGAGGACCCCTCCTATCCATCCTGAAGCCCCTCCTTCTCATCCTCCCCCAAATTCCCGCCACTCCCTCTCTCATAGAATCTTTTAAGTGGCAAAAATTCAGGACAGAAAATGGCGACGGCGGGGAGCCGGACGTCGTCGTTAGGCGGATTATTAGACTCCAGTAGCGGCACAAACGTCGGGAACGGACTTCAAGGCACTTCCAGCGGCTCCACGCCTCTGAACAGCAGCGGGAAAGTGAAGAGAAATGCGGGCGAGAGCTCTCAGTGGAGGCGAAAGGTGAGGAGTGTGGATCTGGATAAATGCGAGAGCGGGACCGCAGCGCTGCACTTCCTCACGGTGTCCGGTCCCGGCTCGATCCAGACCGCTTTACTGCAGCAGAGCCTCGCCGACCCGCCACTCGGAGACAAAACAAGCAATAATTTGTGTACAAGTGCTCAGGAATGGATGAAAAGCTCTTTAAAAGGAAGCAGTGAGAGTCCGAGCGCTGAACATGGAGGGGCTGCTGCTGCTGTGGACGTGAACGCTTCGCAAAACAGGTAAAAATAACGGCAAAACCACTTTTAGGATACGCGCGTCTGTCGTAGATCCGATTGAGGAAACTTTATGAAGTGACTAGAGATGTGCATAAAGCTCCCTCTGACGGAGCTCTTTCTGTTTGTGTTTGTATGAAAGTTGAAGGAAATTTGCGTTGCAAGTTAGAAAAGTGACAGTCACGGGGCAGGTGACTGTTAAAGTTCTTAAAATGCATCGCCTGAAGGAACAAAAGCTAAACTGCAGCTCGTGACTTCAAGTTTAAACAGTTTATATTGTTTAAGATTTGTTTTGATGTTTTGTGTTTGCTCGAAATGGTTTGTTTTGATGTTTGACTTGCTTTAAAGGATTGTTTTTGTCAACACGCTTGCTTTTCGGAAGTTTTATATTTAGACATGCGAGAATTGTCTATTATTTTCGTTCTTCAAGTATCCATACAGCCTACTTACATTTTTTATTATTCTCTCGTCTTTGTAAATTACTCGACAGTTCCTCCGAGTGACAGTTATGTGACCTGTGACATTTGGAGCTATATTTTGATGGTTAATGTTCATATCATATTTGAGTGTGGTGTTAAAAGCTGTATGTTTAGCCGAGGGTGGGATGTGTAATGATGGAGTGTGAATCTTATCATGTGAGAGTTCAGCTTCTGCAGGTTGAAAGCCAACCTTTTTCTTTTTCTAACGTTAGTATGAAGACTTCGAGTGCAGGATTTGATGGAATATGAGCTGCTGCAGGCTTTGAGACTGTAAATATGAATGGCTGAAACTTGAAATTAGGAATTAAAGTCTCCTCTTCTGCGCACAGACCAAATTCGTCAAAGATTTTGTGTTATTTACTTCCTCCGCACTGAATAAATTGACATTTGCTGTTTGTTCGAACTACTTATTTAAAATGAAACAATACAGTTCTTGTTTTGTTTTGTGTGGGGACAACTTAACTATGTTATATCCATTTAAATTTGTAAAAACTGAGTTAACCTAATTTCTTAATGTTTTCCCAGCGCAATTCAATTGCGTGGAACCCAGCATTTTTTTTTTTACAGCGTTGTTTTTATCCTCTTGTGTGTTTATGGTCTATACTGGGATTCAGAGTGTGTGATTCCTTGTTTTACGTCATTGAGCTTATTCATTTACTGCCGTTTTCCCCTCAGGTGGGAATAGGAGCATTGGTCATTGTCTGTTCATGTAGGCCTTTTTTAATGGATTGAGCGTTACAGGTGGAAACAGCCCTTCTGAGAACAACAGGTGTTGCACAGTGTCAGTTTCTGTCACTGCTGTTGAAGCAGATGTTCTTGTGTCTGAATAATTTAGGGACAACTCATCCACTGAAACTGTTTTTTGTAGGAAGATCAAAGGAGCTCCCTTTCAATGATCCTTGAGCTCTTTTTACTCATGTTAAAGGTGAAGAAAGGTATGTTTACATGCCAGCGACGTACTAAAATTGGAAGTCAACACTGTTAAAACAAATCCCTGTTAGCACAAACCTGATAAACTGGCTAAAATGAAGTATCTAAAGGAAAATGCGGTTATTTCAAGTACGTGTGTAAAAGGGCTGTGCAATTAGTCGCAATCGCAAAAAAAATCACGATTTAAGCACATGCAATTTCTAAATCGCGAAAGCTGCAATTTTATCTATTAATTTATTTAGGTTTTTGTTCATGTTCTTGTGCGCATGATTTTAATATGTTAACCAATCTAAGCTGACCCAGCACACCAGGCAATTACAGCTAAGCTGAGCGGGAGAATGATGTTAACCAATCAGAGCTCACTTAGCGCATGACGAAGTTGAGTGGGAGAACCGAATAGGTGGTTTTGATTTACGTTAGTTTTTATTTATTTTTATGACTGGAATTGAGGTTACTTAATCTTTATTTTTTCATGTTGTTTTTAAGACAATTTATTACAGTTTTGTTTATCAAGCAGTTAGTACTACTTTGTACAGTATGTTTTTTACCAGAGCTGAGGTTAGTTAATCCTAATTTAGTTTTTTTTTTTTTTTTTTTTAAGACAATTTTACCAGTTTTTTTTATTTATTAATGTTATTTCATTGTGAAATGTTTTGTTATGCACTTCTTGTGCACTGAATACATTTAGAATGTGTGTATGTAGCTTGTTGGAAAAAGCAAAAGCAGTTGCCAAAATCGCAAATAAAATCGCAATATTCCTTCCAGAAATCGCAATATGATTATTTTGTCCATATTGCACAGCCCTAGTGTGAAATCAAAATTTCATGTTTAATTTACTTTATTTGATTCACTCCTCTGCAAGATTATACAAATCAAAGTTTCGTGCAGCCCTAATACGAACCATAACTAGGCATGGGACGATAACTGTTTTCAAGGTATACCGTGGTTTGGAAAAGTCAAGGTTTTAATACCGTCAAAATTTTCCGTTCCTAAGGTATGGGTAAGATTTTGTATTAATTAATTTTTTTAAACAACAGCATCTCCAGCAGAAAAGATATCAAAAGATGCCATTTTAGATTTAAAGAAATCTGTGTTTTTCAAACTAATGAAGACAGCAATGATTCATTTTCATTATTTAGCCTGACATGTTTACTGCTCCAAAATATTATAAATGTTTCTCAAAATACAATATATTGTGATCAATGGGGAATTTTTTTTTATTACTTTATTTATTTATTTATTTATTTATTTATTTATTTTTTACACAGTAATAAAAAAATATATATATATTTAAGAACAGTAATCATGAGACTTTGAAACCGTGATATTTTTATACAAGGTTATCATACCGTCAGAATCTTATACCGGCCCATACCTAACCATATCCAAAAAAAATATATATATTTTAAGCTTGTATATCTTATATTTTAAGCATATACTTAATAAGCTCAACCAATAAAGTGAAGTTGGAGCATATGTTATGCCTAATTGGGATTCTTAAAAGAGTAGTACCAATATAATTTTTTTAATGGAAACAGCTTTGTCATACTGCAAATTTTCTACGAAAACAGGAAAACATTTCCGTGTTTTGGCTAATTGCTGTGCTGTAAAATGTGATTAGTTGAGTTAAAGTGATTAAATCCATTGCTTTAGAATTTAGTAAATTAACTGCGCATAATTATAATAAATCGGTCTATTTAACAGTTACAATAGGTTTACACAATGTTTTTAAGTAAGGTCAGCTTGATGGCAACGTGTTTACTCAACTTTTTTGAGCAACTTATTGATTTTACAGTGTATTTATTAACCTTATGCACACGTCTGTTATGTTCAGTCCGTGCGCAAGTGCTTGGCATAAAAAAATAATAAGGTACACAACAGCAGTTGCCAAAAGACTATAAGGTTTTTTTTTTATTCAATCGAACTAATCTTTATTATTTTACAATGTAGCTTGTCAAACATAGTTGAAGAATAAAAAGTCGTAAAAAGTCGTGTTTTATTCAAATTGTTTAAATAGGTCTATGTGAACAAATTATTTTAATAATGATGTCATCGGTTTTAATTATGATTGTCATGTAAATATACCCTATAATTTTGCAACCAGGTGAATAGGGTAAATATATGGTATTGTATTAACATGATATTTTATTTTATGAAATGTACTTATTTAAAGTTACACAAATAAAGCAAAAAACAACAAGAAAAAACTCCATTTAGCCCCCAAAATGTGTTAGAAATTAAATAAAGGCTAATATATATTTTAATAAAGGGTCATTTATAACTTAATAGATCATTTTTCAAGAAGAATTTTTGATATTTAAATGTCCTACTCTTGTCAAAAAATAACTAAAGTGCAAAACTATTTATTTATAGTTGTATTTTTTAAATTAAAAAAATATTAAATGTGTTTTTAGAGTGTTTGTTTTTAAGAAATTGTATACGTCTCTTCTGCATTAAACACACCTTTTTAATGAAAATTAACATGCAAATATATAAAGTGCAATAAAAACCAAGTGTGTTCTGGATGTTTTCCACTTCTCTGAAACATGTTTTGAAAAGCAAAGTAGGCCAAAATCTTCCAACTCACCAGCACACAACAAAACAATGCGTTGCCTGTTGCGTCTTGCCCTAAACAGAATTATTAGATGTGCTTACAGCAGCCTTTATTTATGAGATTTGTGATTGCTTAATATACGTGGGCAGATTTGCAATCGGAGCCTCAGATTGTGAAATATCAGCTTTTTTTTTTTGCTTTTTTTTTCTCATTGTCCAGTGTGCCTGCAGCAAGAATCGGAGTTTCCTGTGTGGTTGACACAGTTGGTGTGCTTCCATTGGGTGTTTCCAGCCCACAGAATCGTAATTAATTTGTTTGCGTTTCCAGCGGATGTGGCGGGGGTTTGACCATCCCTTTTAAGCATAGATGGCTGGTCCGGTGCGGGACAGGATGGTTCCCCTGGCAGATATTGGTGGTCTTTGATCTAGCTAAACAAATGCATGAGGTTAAATGGGTTTATGTTCAACTTGTGTGTAAATATCAGGAACGAGTTTCCTGACATAATGACTGTGTTTAAAAAAAGTTCTTGACTTGCTGTGTATACAAAGGTTTGGGGTTAAAATGAATGTTTGTTCGACATATTTGCAAAAAAAATATTGTAAAAAAAAAAAAAAGGTTTGTGCTTAAAATAAAATTTGTGTTCAATTGTGATTTCTGAGGGAAAACTGTATTTTCACTGCACTAAAAACTAATTCTTGCTGCTTTAAATTTTTTTGTTAACTTTTGTCATTTCTGACATCAATTAAGCTGACAAAAATAATAACTTTAACTTGCGGAACTAAATTCTTCAATAATTTAGATAACACAAACTTTTGTTGACATGACTTTTGTAATATTTTTTTGTTGTACATCACAAACTGTTTTTTTAACATTAGCTATGTTTCCATCCATCTATTTTTATGCACATTTTGGATATGCGCATAAAAAAACGGTTCATAGAAACGCCATGATACACATACATTTTTAAAATGTGCATAAAAAACATGTGCATAACTAAGTAAGAAACTTTTTATTCAGTAAGAATAGATGCACATAAACTAGGATGAAAAACACTTTTACTGAACAAATTCTGGTATGTGCATTAAAGTCATGTGATTTTGAGATCATGTGGTGATAAAATTATGTGTTAATGGACAAACCAAGTGGCTGACTACATTGTAAAACATCTGAAATGTTGTTTTGGTCATTCTAAAAAGCCTTCATCTCAGTATTAGTGTTATTATATTATTACTTGCCTCCAGAACTGTCAAGAACATCTGTATAATATAATATAATATAATTATAATAATAATTTATTAAATAAAGAAAAGATTCACGCAACTTCTCATACTGCAGCAAATTCCCTTTTTACTTTTGACACCAGTTAATCAGGAAGTGACGATTTTGTTCTCTTTGACACATTTGAAGGAAACGCTGCTTTATTCGCACGTTTTTATGCGATATTCCAATTTTGTGCATAAATTTAATTCGCATCTTTGGATGGAAATATGGCTACTGACAATAAGAAAACACATTTCTTGAACAGTAAACGCAGGAATAAATTATGCTTATCTTTTGAAGTCACTAAAGGAAAACGCATACAATTTCACATTTACAGAGTGTTTTGCAGAGTACAGAGTAACAATGTAACCTGCTGAAAGAGTGACTGAAAACCCCCCAGTGGTAATGCATTCTGACAGACTGAGACAAACACACGTGGAGAGATTGAAGCCCTAATAAAGTGCCAGTACTGCTGCACTGTATGCCAGATTCTTGGAACACTGCTTGACCAGATTTAACCCAGAAAAGTTTTATTTAACATCCAGATAGTTTAAAAAAAGTCACAAGTGTATTTGTGATTTAAACATATATTTGATTACAATTTTAGATAGATAGATAGATAGATAGATAGATAGATAGATAGATAGATAGATAGATAGATAGATAGATAGATAAAGAAAAAAAGAAAGAGAATCCTGTTTTGTATCAACCTGGCCCTAAAGTGCTGTTTGATAGGTAATTCTGTGTGTTGGATATCATTTGGTACTGGGCAGCACAAGAAATCCTTAATTATTTCCATTTTATTGTTATCTGAGTCTGAACGATCTTTTATTTTGAAATGTCTTTTATTTTGAAAAATGAATGTATACTCTCAGTTACATCTCTGTCACTTGAGTGCCCAAATTTAACCCACAAGCAGCAAAATGAGTAATAAACAAACGTCTTTGGAAAGTTTCTCTGCTAAAGGGCAAAGGCCCAGTGAATGACCCACGAACTGCCAAGCAATGGATCCGTAACCCATTTGTCAACAAATCAGATGAATCCAACATGCAAGAAGATCAACTAATAGAGATCCCAAATGACTGTGGCCTTTTAGGGGGCGTTCGCATATCGAAGAAACCATCGCAGTAAAAGAAAATATTGCGATGTCATTTTTTTTTCCAATATCATGCAGCCCTAAATTGTACTAAAGCATTTTAATAAACATCTAACATTTTAAAAACAAACCTTATTGTTAAATACATTACAAAGTGGGGTTTATTTATAAACTAAATTTCAAGAGGATCACGTGCTTATGATTGAACACAGCTGGTACCACATCAGCTCTGCATATTGCACCAATCAGACGAATCCTAACACATTATAAATTACCAGAGCTTTCTACTCCAGTCATCTTCGTCTTGAAGAATCCCCCCTTCCACCCCAACTTCTCCCCTTTTCTGATAGGGTGGCACGGTGGCCTAGTGGTTAGTACTGTTGCCTCACAGCAAGAACGCCGATGGTTCAGCCTCTCCCTGAGCTAGTCGGCGTTTCTGTGTGGAGTTTGCATGTTCTCCCCATGTTCGCTTGGGTTTTCCCCGGGTTCTCCGGTTTCCTCCCACCGTCCAAAAAACATACAACATAAGTAAATCGAGGCAACTCTAGTCAGATACATCTCAGCACGTTCACAAGCGGGGGGAGTTCTCGAGACTTACCTGAGCTCAAACTCTCCTCTCGCCCTTTAAACGGGAGGGAGCCCCGGGCTCAAGGATATTCTGAGCTCAGGGCTCTCTCCCGGGGGCAGCATGACAAATACGCTTTATTATCAATCATCAGCTAAGTGTGAACTTTTGAAACATTCTTTGTAAAACAGATGATTTTAAGTTATGTTGACTTTAAGACTGGTTACCAACAAGACCATCATACACAAAAAAATATATTGCAAAGCATCATATGTTTTCTTTAATGTCTAAGCCCTCACAATCCAAGGTAATCAACCAAGTAAGTTTATCAATAAGTTTTAATTCAAAATGTGATTATACAGCACATCCTAGTTTGACATTTCCATGTCAATGGTGTCCTAAAAAGAGCACGCGATTCCTTGGCCTGTCAGATCTCTGAAACTGACCTTTCCAGGGCCGTCCTCAAATTAGCTCCTGACCAACATCTGGAGCCAAAATGACTTCATAGCAGTGCCGGAACTCCTCAAACGTTTGCTCTCACATGCCCCCGTCCCGTCTGCCATTGTTCATTTTAGAAACGGCCACTTCCACGAGCTCATGCTTTCAGAAGACTCCCAAAGACTCGCGAGGCTTTATTGCGACAGATATAGGCTCTCGTGGGAGACCGCGGCGGGCTAAAATAAAGATCTAGGGTGTATGATCCTCGGTGTTGTCCTAAACGTGCACTGAGGGAGTGACTCACTGGCGTTTGAGTGTGAAATGTGACACTTCTTTAAATTGAGTCTCGCGCTTCACCTATAGGATAAATTTAGCATCGTATTTTCTATCGTAGCACATGCTTTTCTGCTTAAGCAAAGGGCTCTCTTCACACCTAATGATCTGTTGGGAGGAAACATTTAAGTATAAAGGGCACAGGGTAGATGTTCATTTATGGTGATTTCGGTAGGTGTCACTTAAACAAGGTTTTCTACGTTGACTTTGAATGCACAGGCACTCTGAAATCTTTAAGATGAGAATGAGTGGGTTGTATTACCAGAATGAGAGGTATATTGTGTGCCGTATTTTCTGGAAAATTAGCCATTATTTGTTTGAAATTTGTTTCACTTAGAGAACAAAACAGAGTCAAAGTTAATTAGCTTTTTATACACGTCTAGAAATAAGCTATAAGGAGGGCTTTACATTAACCCTCGCCAAATTTGTTAGACAGCCACTCCCACTAGCCACTTTGGCTGGCTGAATGTCATTTTAAATTGCCAGGGCTGGCTTGTCACTACAGATTAGACTGTTATGGCCTGTTTCCACTGAGTGGTATGGTACGGTTCGGTATGCTTTTAAGGCTGTTTCCACTGTCTAAAAGCGTACAGAACCGTACGTACCACTTTTTGGTCACCCTTTGCAAAGGGTACCAAAGGGTGACCATACAGCGGAGCTAGACGCGCAGCTGAACGCTATTGGTTTACAGAGATACGTCATTTGCTCGCGCAACAAGCCAGAATGAAAACAAAGGACCCGCCATGTTTAATACACAGCCGAGAGACAATACACGTAAAAAATATAAACATATAATAATGAGCCATGGTTGACCCAAGCTCAAACAAACCTTGTCGTCGTCTTGATGAACAGCCACAAAGCCAAGAAGAAGAGCAGATTCTCTCCGGTGCCCGTAGTTTTTATGAGCCCGTCTTAAGCGCGAGTGGTTTCGCTTTCTCATATGCGCAAATTATTGTTTCAACGTGAAGAAACTGCTGGACTATTATGAACTCGGAATGACGAAATTACATGTGCTGGTGAAGATTAAAGACACAGATGAGAGGTTTGCACTGACTGTGGGCTATATTTCGGATTGTTTTTGAACCTAAATAAGGCATAAGCATAGGCCTAACCTAAATAAGTCTGCTGTGTGTAGTTTTTCTGTAATTGGTAACATCGGAGACTGTAAGATGGCTAATGCCACATTCATACCAGACATGGATGAAGCGGCAATCGCGATTTCTATGTTAAGTAAATCGCGTTTGTAGCTTTATCCGTGTCTGGTGTGAACGCAGCATTAGCCATCTTTCAATTCTTAAATGACTGGCAAAATACAGGTAAACTCAAGAAACACACACGAGTGTTTTGCTTGTGTTAATGACGTAGTATAGAAGCTGAAACTTGACAAATAAAATAATAACAACTTTTATTTAAGGTTTACAATGCAAATACAAGTAGAACCATTAATCAAAGCTAAACAGTAGGTCTTTCATACACTAAAGAAAATTCATTCATTCATTTTCGGCTTAGACCTTTATTAATATGGGGTCCCCACAGCCAATTTATCCAGCACATGTTTTATGCAGCGGATGCCCTTCCAGCTGCAACCCATCTCTGGGAAACATCCATACACACTCATTCACACACATACACTACAGTCAATTTAGCTTACCCAATTCACCTGTACCATATCTTTTGGACTTGGGGAAAACGTGGGGGAAACCGGAGCTCTCGGAGGAAACCCATGTGAACACTGAGAGAACATACAAACTCCACACAGGGATGTCAGCTGACCTAGCCGATGCTCAAACCAGTGACCTTCTTGCTGTGAGGCGATTGTGCTACCTACAGCGCCATTGTGATGCCCACTAAAGAAAATACTATATATAACACTATATTAAATAAATTAGTAATATAACAACAAAATAGTACGTTGAAATTTGTCAATTGTATTGTATGGAACTAATCCAAACATCTAAACATTTGCATATTGTACTGTGTTGTAATAGAAATTAATATAAAAAGAGGAATAAATTAATATTTACACTGATTCACATGTTTAAAGAAATAGAACGAATGACAGGTTCAACAATCTAGGGAAGTTTCATGTGGGCCTGATCTTAATCTATTCAAACTTTTATTAATTATGTGGCTAATGCAGTCACTGTAGCATCAAATAAAAGGGTATTTTGATTGCACATTGGAAACAACTTTTACAACTTGTTGTTTGTTGTGGTCTCGTCTGCAGCACATGCTACGATCCTCCATCACAACACAAAGCAGTCGCTGTTGATCAAGACTGAATCTGCACTTACTGAACTGAAGTGCTTCTGAACAGCCCTCTTTGTCTAGTGATTGTGTCGTTTCACTCTTAAATGCCATTAGCATTGTTTATTTCCAGGATTACTGCACTGCAGTTATTTGATCAAAATCCATTGTTTATATATTAAGACACAGGCTAAGTAAAAAATTAATAAATGTGTGCATATTTCTTGCTAATAAGAAAATCTAAAACTACATAACATTTTATAAACTCCTATGTTGACTTGTTTCTGCTTTTGAGTCACTTAAGCAATTATGTTTGTTGTTTGTTTTATATTCAATGTGTTTCATTACATGCTAGGGCTGGTGATATGACAAATGTCAAGATGGAAGTCATCTCATATCCTTTTAATAATGTTTATTGTGATATAGTACCATTTCTGCAAATTTAGTCAATTAATAGTCATATATATCGACGAAATGTAAAGCATTTTTTTATATTTTAATATATTACTCCATAATTTACTCACTCATATGTGATCATATTTCTCGCTTATTTAAAACTGGGTTTCCCCCACAGTCGTGGTACAGGTGAATTGGGTAGGCTAAATTTTCAATCCGTAGTGAATGAGTGTGTATGGATGTTTCCCAGAGATGGGTTGCAGCTGGAAGGGCATCCGCTGCATAAAACATGTGCTGGATAAGTTGGCGGTTCATTCCGCTGTGGCAACCCCAGATTAAAAAAGGGACTAAGCCGAAAAGAAAGAATGTATTCATGAAATATACAACACTTTATCAAGACTGATTACGGATCCAACAACAACAAAACATCTCTAAATGAAATGCTAAATACAGTATAAACATACTTTTAATGCACCTTTCTCATAATGCGATTATTCAGGTTTTTGTCTTCTGATAAAATATTACTGTAAACAATGTATTTTGTGACCCCATGAAAAAAACGATCAATTGCGATTAATCACATCTAAGATAAAATTCTGTTTACATAATATATACATGTACTTTGTATATTGTACATATATGTATTTATGTACATTGTATATTGTACATATATGTATTTATGTACATCTTTCTATATATGTACGAATACACACATCTACTGTACAGAAAACACAAACATACAAAGGAAATATATTTACATATAATTTTTTATTATATCAATATAATGAATGAATGAATGAATAAATATTATTATTTTATATAAAATATGTTAAGGGTGTAAATTAATTGGGTCTTCAATTCAGACGTGGACAATTGGATATCGGTTCAGTAATAGATCATAACCGTTATTACATATTGACGTCATTTATCTCCTGTGCGCTATTTTGCGGTAGAATACTATGGCGAAGTGGGCAAGTAAATAAAATGCTCCAGCTACTTAAAAAGCAGCTAATTTCACAGTTTCACAGCAGACAGTTCACAGCTTGTGAGTTTGCTGGACAGTCTTTTACTGCCACTGAAGAAGGTACAGCACACGAGCTGTTATTTCACGACTAGGGAGAAAATGAAAGCTGTAAAACTCCATCTCTGCCTTTCTCATCGGACATTTGACCAATGGCTTGTTTGTGAGGTAACTTTTCCTCTCTCTGCTGTTAAAGCTGTACTTGTGGATCCAGACATGGGCATGTCTGTAAGTGTGAGTTTTCTCCACCGCATCTATTAATGATTACCTATGATAACCGTGCGTTATGCACATATAGACTTAACCGTCGCTGTTCTTCCCTTGTCACTCGTCAGTGAACAGTGCTGACATTTTCAGAGCCAATTGCTGCCCTTTCTGTTGAGCGGGTGAATATGAACTTAATCATAATGAATTGTTCGACAGCAATAAACAAACGATAGACTTTATTTTGTCCATATATATGTTACGTCCCAATGTTATAGCTAGTGAATGTGAAGTAATGATGACGTTTATTTGCTCTCTGCTGATGTTTGAACTGAGTCGCCTGTACAGCGATTTGTCACATCAAAGCCAAAGCAGCATTTATTGTTTACAGTTCCTGATAAAGTGGTGCAGGAAAATGATGAAATATGCTTCTTGGAATTGTCAATGTGCCTATATATATGTATGTGTATATATATATGTATGTGTATATATATGTATGTGTATATATATATATATGTATGTGTATATATAT